>PVHX01022175.1:0-28223 GCA_004024805.1 Geosciurus inauris | reverse complement strand
AGGGCCCCTGGTGCTGAGGCTTAGTCACCCTGAGGGAGGGGTGATTCCCAGGGTGCGACCCGGTCCTGAAGGCTCAGTCACCCTGAGGGAGGGGTGATTCCCAGGGTGCGGTCCAGCCTGGTGCTGAGGCTCAGTCACCCTGAGGGAGGAGTGACGCCAGGGCGCGCCTGGTGCTGAGGCTCAGTCACCCTGAGGGAAGAGTGACGCCCAGGGTACAGCCCAGTGCTGAGGCTCAGTCACCCTGAAGGAGGAGTGACACCAGGGCGCCCGGTGCTTTGGCTCATCACCCTGAGGGAAGAGTGACGCCCAGGCATGGCCAGGTCCTGGTGCTCAGTCACCCTGAGGGAGGAGTGACGCCAGGGCAGATGTATAGATTTTGCATAGGACGCATTTGCTCACATTTCTTTATTAAAGAAGCCTTCAGATTTATATTGGATCCAACAGAAATGAAGGTTTTGCCTTTGCCATAATTTTGCCAGCATTGGTTATTACATTTTAAAGTTGCTAATAATTGATTGCAAGAGTGAAAAATTATTCTTGGTTTTGGTTTTAATGTTTCTAATTTTGATTTGTGTAAGATTGTGCATTTTCCTGTGGATTAATTTTCTCATATACATTTCATGAATATTTAAGTAATATCGGTAGCAATGGCAAATTGGCACATAGGTTGTGATTATTCTATTGAGTTTGCTTTTTAAGCTTTATGTACCAATGGCACCATTTTATACTCTCATTTTTGTTACTGGATGTTTAAAATGTAATAGTATTAAGAAATTTCTTAATAGTATTAAGAAAGCTTTCTAAACAGGTTATGCCAGTCTAGCTTCTTGTAGGCATGTGTGGTGAGGGGAAGGGGGACTGGGGACTCTTTCAGTGAGAAACCTGAACTGGGCACTAGCAGATTGCTTCCTGGGTCCCAAGCCTACTACTTGGGAAAACTTGAAACTTGTATTTTTCATGCCATCATGTTATACAGAGCAGAACCCAGAGCCGCATACTTGAATCCAGAGGGGTAGGAGCAGCTGGACAGGACAGGTGATGAGAACACTTCTTGGAAAGAAGCTAGATGTTCAGGAGAACCAACACCCAGATGCCACCAGACATGAGTGAAGACAAGGCTGAGGGAGGCATCCAGGAAAGGATGCCTCATCCAGGCAGGCCTCATGGCTGTGCTGGAAGTCACACCAGTTGGCGCCTCAGAAGGGCCCTGTGCTTGTTAAATGCACTGCTCTTCCTGGATCAATATTTTTATGGTTTTATCTTTGAATTAAAATGACCAAGCAGCTGGGCACGGTGGCTCAAGCCTGTAATCCCAGCACTTAGGGAGGCTGAGACAGGAGAATCGCGAGTTCAAAGCCAGCCTCAGCAAGGGCGAGGCACTAAGCAACTCAGTGAGACCCTGTCTCTACATAAAACACAAAAGAGGGCTGGGGATGTGGCCCAGTGGTTGAGTGACCCTGAGTTCAATCCCCAGTACCAAAAAAAATGACCAAGCAACATATCAAGTGTTGGTAATAAAGTGAAGCAACTAGAATTATCCTACATAGTTGACAGGAGTGTGAACAGGTGCAAACCTCTTGAAAAATTGTTTCTGAAGAGATGACTACCTTTTAAGCAGGCAACTCCATTTTTAGATTTTTACACTGGGGAAATGAATTTATATATCCCCCCAGAGATTTATACAAGAACATTCATATTGGCTGTAATATTAACAAAAGTTCACTAGGAAAGTATTTAAGACAAAAGGGAAGCTTTAGTTCCATAAGCAGTTTGCAAACCCCAGAGAAGCAGCTTTGGACATGAAAGGAGAGCGCCCTCTGAAGGAACAAAGGGAGGATGCTCATAGGGGGGAGAATCTGCCCAGGTTCCCACTGAGGTACACTTGTGAGATGAGGCTTGCCAGTGTGCGGGATTCTAATTGGTCGATTTTATGTAAATGAGGGAATCCATGCCCATTCCCAATTGGCTGGCATTTACATAGGCCGGAAGTTGAACCTCATTGGTCAGGTCTCAGCAGCAAAATGACATCTTCCCAACCCTTTATTTTGGCAGCTGGGGACAAGAAGTTTCCCAGGCAAAGGCAGTAAAGTTTAGCATGTGGTCCTTCCAGGAACACAGACAGGTGGGCGACCCAGCTATCAGACTCTAGTTGTGAATCTTACTCCCATTAGCCACTTGTGATGTTCCATAGAGATTCAGTTTTTCTTAGAGATCACACTGTGTTCCTTAGCATCCTAAACTGGAAACACTCTAAAGGGCCATCAGCTGGAGAAAATAAATCAATTTTGTAAGTTTTTACAGAATGGAATAACACTATAGAGCAATAAGAAAGCAAGAGCTGCGGTGCACCATCTATAGGCATGGGTTTCACAGACGTGGTGCTGTGAAAGTGGCATACCATAAAGCAATGTCCGAGTGTTCATGTGAACTTCAAAAAGGAGCAGAACTAAGTGATGACGGACCTCATTTAAATGTACACTTAAAGGCCACTGCTACACATTCAAATGTCACTGCATTTTATGGACACCATCATATTTACATATGTCAATAAAAACATTTCAAAAAACGATCTTTGAACTTGTGTTTTGCAAGGCAAGTCCGCAGGACAGTGGAGCATGTGCGGCGGCAGACGTGATAGTGCCATCGGTGTTCCTTGAAGCTGCATCGCCAGGTGACGTTCCAGATGTGTGTGCCTACAGAACTCCAGTGGACCCACATGCTGGGGATTGAAGGTAAACAAGTTACCAGTGACTGAGTAAGGCGGAGGAGCAGTGGCAGCCTCAGGACACAAACTTGTTCCTTTGAACCAGAAATCTCCTCAAATACAGAAAGAAGGCAGTGGGTTCCTCAAGACCACGAAGGAGCAAATAACCCTATCATAGCCTGTCTCACCCGTGTCCAGTGTGAGACACTTGTACAGAAAACAATGATTGGGGAAGGAAAGAGGGAAGGACACCCATAGTCCCTTTCCATTTCAGTTGCTTCTCTCTCATCAGTAAGTCAAAGGCAGAACATCAGTAGAAAGGAGTGAGTCAAGTAAAATAAAAATTATCAAGTTAGATTCATGCAGTGTGTCAACCATTTTGCTGAGAACATAACATATATGAATGTACAAGCCACAAAATAGAAATGATATGATTTCAACAATTCTGCATATGAGTTAGATGTTCTTGTGTTTGCACTTAAAACTAGCAATGCAGAATCTAAAGATTTATGGTGAAATTCATGCTGATAATTTAAGTAATGTTAATTTTTCATTACTTAGAACATTAAATAGCAAATAAAAATGCTATAGCAATTTCAGAGGAAAGAGACAGACAGGGACAGGAGATGTACCATGACAGAAAGGGAGAAGCTTTATATTTTGTGGCGTTAGCTGCATTTTTGTTCCTGCATTTTGATGAAGGGGCTGATTTTTGTTTTTACAGTGGGCCTGCAAATTGTCGCTGGCCCTGGACTCATCCTAGATGGGAGAACAATTATCTTGGGGCATCTCAAAAAGTCTCTGTTTTGAGAGGTAGGGTTTTGGAAGACACATCATTGGTGGTCCATTCACCTTTAAATTTGTAGTACAATGCTTTCTTTTTTTTTTTTTTAAATATTTTTTTAGTTGTAGATGGACACAATGTCTTTATTCTATTGCTTTGTATGTGGTGCTGAGGATCAAACCCAGGGCCTCACGCATGCGAGGCAAGCGCTCTACCGCTGAGCTACAGTCCCAGCCCAGTACAATGCTTTCTTAAATGCTTGGTTTGCTCAACTGTGTTAGTGGAATACAAGAAAGGACATTTTCTCCCTGGGGAGCAACTGGGGGATGTGACCATGGGGCCACGCCACAGCGTAATACAGGAAAAAAGGGCTTGAGGACCCCTTTCGACCCAGGAATTCTGACCGGCAAGTCCTTCTCAGACTTGGGGAAGGAAGACTGAGGTCTTATGTTTATTTTAGTAAGAGGGGCCATTGCACACATCCCAGTACAAACAAGCAAAACACTTATTTGAAGGACCTAGAAGAATCTTGGAACATCCCATGATGTCTATGTCATCATCCAGCAAGCCAGACACTAGCCTTGGAGAAGCGGTGCTGGACTTCTCAGTCGAGAGACTCATTGACGGCTGTTGTGATTAGAGAGTGTGGGGGAGCAACCACTCAGAACCACACTGCCTTCCTTCTGCACAAGTAAAACATACAAAAACACTCTAGGCCCAAAGGGGAGCTGCTCAAAGAGGCTTAAAAGAAAGCAACTAAACACACATAACTCTGCAGTGGTAAAAAACCCCACAAAACCCAGACAGCTGAAGGGACTTATGTAGCATCACATCAGCAGGAAGTTGCCCCAGCTGAAGTGACCCCAGTCTCTTGGCTTTCTGTAAGTGGTCTCGGCTTCTCGTGACCAGCAGCACTGCAGAAATGGAATACCATGGGGGGTGGCAGGTGAACTCCAGCGGCAGCGGCCCTTATTCCTGCCTGTGTCGGGTATTCTGCTTAGGCGTAATTAGTGGTAGAAAAGAAAACAGGCAATGCATAGAAACTGTGTCATCCAGTAAGTTAAGCTGCACAGGACCCTATCTGATGGAATCTGGACGTTTACTGTGAACTGCTCCTAAGTCCTTACCAAGCTGTATCCTCTGCTGCCTCCAGGATGCTGTCTGTTCCTTCTCACCTAGACAGCTCTTCTCCTTACTCAACTAATATCAGACAATGGCTGCTACAGGCCCCATCCTGTCTTAGATTCTGGGCAACAGCAGTGAAGAAACCCTGGGCCTCCTGGAGCTGACATTCTCTGGAATCCACATCCTCTCTGGAAGCACCACCTTCCCAAGGGATCTGTGTCCCTCTAGTGCCCTGGAGGAGCTCAGGTTAACTTCTATCACTCTTCTGTGATGCTTAATGCTTCTTTATAGTCCTTTGTACAACCTCTGATTTACTTAATTATTTACACTGATGCAAACAGTCTGACTTTCCTTGGAATGGCCACTTTACAAAGGTAGTGCTGTCTTGGTTCCACCCCCCGCTGTATTTCTGAGCCTCTCAGCCTGTCATTGGCTGCCATCCATGTTTGTGGATTGTGCCTGATTGCAGGCTTCCTGCTGAGAATACTTGCATGTTTTTAAATACATTTTTAGCCAAAAGGTGGCACTGCAGGAAAGTGAACCAAGCCAGAGACAAGCTGCCTGTGGCCCTGGATTCAGACCTACTGCTTCTAGTCATCCACTAATGTTAACGACGAGGAATAGTGAATTCCCACCTCATACACACTCACGTGCTTACACACATCTGAAATCCCTTCAGAAGACCAATAGAGGAAAATCACCTAGACTCACTAATACATTCACATTGCCATGACCAAAGAAGTCCTTGATGGTGTGACAAACACAACTGGAGTTTTAATTATTCTGAAACGTGTGTTTATTAAGAAATATCTAAGAAGACATAGAAAAGTCTACTTTTCTTATTTCAGTGGTTACAGGTAAAGAAAAGTCTTGTTATTTTTTTTTGTTTAGTAACTTACTTTGAATTATTACTACATTTCACTGCAAAATTATTCCAGTTCTGTTCTGCAAAATTCTTCCCAGAGTTTGATAGATTTTCTGGACAAAATGATGTCAAAACCAGCAGCCTCTTCAAAAGCTTCAGGAGAAAATACACAGAGAGCAGCTAGATGACAGCCAAGATAAAAATCTGCTGTGATGTTGGCTATAAATAATGAATGGTGGTTTTAGTATTGCCACCTGGGTGCCTGTGATGCCCAAGGCAAGTCACATCTTCAACGGAGCACCCTCCCCACAGATTCACTATCTCTTCCTCTATGTGTTTACCTTAAAACAACATGTAAAATTTTACATGTTCTTTTTTTTTAATATTTTTTTAGTTGTTGATGGATTTTTTTTATTCATTTATTATTTTTTTATATGTGGTGCTGAGGTTCAGACCCAGTGCCTCACCCATGCTAGGCAAGCGCTCTACCGCTGAGCTATAGCCCCAGCCCCTGTTCTTTTATTTTCATAGCAGAAGTTTCTTATCAAGTTATGGATGTGTGTGCGTGTTCGTGTGTATGTGATAGAAACATAAATAGAATATAATTCATTTGGAAACAATATTTTGCTTTGTAATCCACCTTATAAACTAAATCCTGTCCATGTCCTCAAAGCCTACAGTCCATCTGAGAAGTATCTTCCCATACACATCAGTGCATACACATCAGTTAGCTGGCTTTCAAAGTTCTTAAACAGCAGACACAAAATCAGTGGTCTGCTTCAGATTCCTGATCCACATTGTACCTCATAAATTATAGTTAAAACCACAGTATAAATCTCATGTAGAGCCAGCAGGATGTGAGTTTCATTGTCAATTACCCTGGCAAAGATCGTACGCAGATAACCACTTTAGCAGAAGTATAATGAGACTGAGCATCTTGCAAATTATTAGAAGTTGTCTAAGTCCTTAAATTTTGGGGACCTTGTAAATACTACAGCGGTACATCTTACTGATACATTTAAAAAATTGCTGTCATAGAATATATAGTTATCTGTCAGTAGCTATGGGTGATTGTTTCAGGACTATTATTCCCACCCTGCATACATGCCAGAAATCTGTGGATGCTCAAGTTTCTTAGAGAAAACAGGACAGAATTTGCATTTAACCTATGCACATCCTCCTGAACACTTTAAATCATCTCTAGATTACTTATGATACCTGATACCTTGTAAACATTACACTGTTACTATACTGCATTGTTCAGGGGGAAATGACAAGAAAAGAACTCTGAATCTGTTTAGTGTGGATGAGATTTGTTGTTTTAGTACTTTTGGTCTGGAATTGGCTGAATCTATTGGTGTGGAGCTCACAGATATGGAAGATCACTTTGTCAGCAAAAAGAAAGGCTTCCATTTAGCTTCCAGATTCTCTTAAGTATAAAAGCTCCAAACCATGTGGACCCTAACAAAATTGATTTCCAAGTAAACATGCCTTATGACATAAATGAGACTGATTATAGATGGAACGTGGAAATGAATGTATCTAAAATGGTTTATTAGTATGTTGCCAGTGCTGGATGACACCCTCTCTGAGTTGGCAAGAGGCCCATGGTCTCCACAGGCTGAATGGCGCCCATGGATTTTGGCAGATTTCACTGGAGGAAGAAAATGCCAGGTTGACAAGCTTTATGTTCCCTGTGGGAGACACCACTTTGTAAGTTTGCCATTTGGGACAATATCCATCCCTGAGATCTCTCAGAAGAAGATAACGGAGTATCTGAGAGGATAATTGAGGATAATGGGGCTAAAGATGATATGGGACTGAAAAAGTTTATTAGCTCTGTATTGCCTTATTGAGCTGGATAGAGAACATTAGCATCTGGGACAAAGATGGCACTGAATGACTTTGTCAATCAGTGCAGCACTAAAGCAAGTTCATAAAAGGGCAAAAGATAGGTGCAATGCAACCCACACCAGGCACGAAGTGCCACATTCTTTGCAGCCAGAGACTTCAACTCTTGGGAAAATGTCCACCACTCCTATGCACCAGTGTCTGAACACTTCTGAGGGGCCAGGGTACCCTTCTTGAAGTGTCAGAGCAGGTACAGCTTCAGCAGATAAGTTTCAAAACTGTAAGACTGAACCTTGTTTTCCAGTAACAACAATAACAGCAGTAAGAGTAATTATTATAGTAATAATAGCATCCAATATTTGCTGAATGATTACTGTGTGCCAGGCATTTCTCTAAGGACTGCATGCATGGTTTTCATCTGTTAGCACTCCATATTACATAGGTTTTATTACTTTCTTCCATTTCAAGATGAAGAAACTGAGGCACTAGTCAGTAATGATGCAACGAAGATCATCATTTGATGGTGCAGATTCAGAGTGACATGGGGTAGCTGGTGTTTAATTCATTCCCTATATTAAGCTGGTGGTCATACGCTTCATATGACAATGTAAGTCAGCTTTCTGTTAATGTAATGAATAATTGAGAGAAATCAACTTAAAAAGAAAAAAGATTTATTTTGGCTCACAGTTTTGGAGGTTTTATTCCATGGCTTTGCTGCTTTGAGTCTGTGATGGCACAGTATATAATGGCTGAAGAACATGGCAGAGGAAGCCAGTTCGCCTCAGGGCTGGGTGTGAAGAGGAAGAGAAAGAGATTGGAAGCTCACCATCCCCTTCAATGGCATCCCCCCATGGCCAACTGTTGATGATTCCACCATATTTCCAGAGTCCCATGGGATGAGGGCAACCAAATCTTTCATGGAGAGGCCTTGGGGGACACTTACCCAAAATGCAGCAGGTACTCACCAAATATCAAAATGGACACTCATGTGCCTGAGTGTCACAGACACTTTGTCTTCTCACCAAAGCATTCTCTAACTCTTTCAGAATCCCATTCAGCTCGTGCTCCAATTGGGGATAAGTTTGCTGGGGAAGCAGAGCTCCCGAACGCTGTGATCAAAACCCTGTTTGGCCAGTGAGTCCTTCGAGACAGACCTGTGGAGACACCAGGCCTGCTCCTCAAGGTAGGCAAGATGGAGTGGAAAACAGCAGTTATAAACACAACACCACTGAGGAGCAAAGAATGGAGCACAGGGACCAGGGTGTGGGACAAGTGGAGGGAGGGGGAAGCAGTGGCCGGGATATTGATTGAATTGTGTTGTCACACTGTGCTCATGAACCACTATGCACAACTATAATGCACCAATAAAAAAATAAAAAAACAATGCCACTGGCTAATGACTGGTGTGCCCCAATCAATCTGGTGTGGAAACCCTGCTCCAGAAGGGTGGATTTTGTCTGGCCATGTGGATGCTGGTTTCGAAATCCAGTGGAATGTTTTCTAAGTCCTGATATGTGAATGAGAACTGTGGTTCTCTAACCTGACTGCATACCTGAGAATCACCTGAGAGCCTTAAAAAATATATAGGCGTGGGGCCCATACCAGACCAGTTAAATCAGGATTTCCAGGAGTGTGGAGTCTGAGCATTTGGATTTTGAAAAACTCCCCAGGTGACAGCAGCATGCAGCTGGGATTGAACACCTTGTGTTAAATATTGTCTGGACGAGCTGTTAACATCTCTAGGACCCAATGACTAGCTTGGTAGGTAGTGCGACAGGGCAGGCAGGACGCTCCGAGGGTCAGCTGCTCTCTCTGCTGCGATGCTTGCGTGTCCTCAGGCCTCCAGGACAGTAATTTTGATAAACTATGCACAGTTGTTAAGCCTGTTAAGAATGTGGAAGGTGAACACTGAAAGTGGCAGCACACAGAGGTGATCTAAGTTTCAGGGTGTCTACACAAGATTCCAACTATCTTGAATCTTTATTAAAAAAAAAAAAAGTAATGGATCACATTCTCTGTGTGCCTGTAGCCCCCAGAGAACTTGGGAAGGCATCTGAAAAAATTGGTATCCACACAGGTAATTGTTATGGTTAAACAGACAGGGCTAGCCAGAACCACGGTCTGCATGCCTTTACGTGGGTTAACAGTTCCCCCCTCCCCAACCAATGCAAGCCCAGAGCACAGGTCCTGCATGTGGAGGTCAAACACTTCCCACCACTCTTTGGATGGAAATGGTGGTTCTCCCTGGTCCTCCCCATAGATCCTGAGATCCTCTACCTCCTAGTCCTGAGATTTACATCTGGCCTCAGCAAATCTCCTCCACTCTTGGATAATCTTGTGTGTGTGTGTGTGTGTGTGTGTGTGTGTGTGTGCGCGCGCATGGTGCTGGGGATTGAACCCAGGGCTTTGTGCATGCAAGGCAAGCACTCTACCAACTGAGCTATATCCCCAGCCCAGTCTTGGATAATCTTAAAACCAGAGAAGGGGCAAACTGGAATTTCCCAGCTAGAGCTGATTTCTCCAGATCTTGTTTAGTAAATAGCAAAAGGGAAATTATTAGAATATTCTAGGTGCCAACATACTCTCCTCTAGAGCTACGACCAGCAAGAAATAAAGCCTAGGCAAAAACAGCTCCCCAAGATGTAGAAAGCCGATGCACATTTTAGTTTTTCTATGCATTCTGGAGAAAGCCCAGGGTTGGTCAGAGCCATTCAGAGTTGAAACTTCTTTGGTTAGACATGGACAAGGTATCTAGAATCCCAGCTTTATTCTTCTTGTCAACGCAGGTGGTTGGTTACTTGTGCGCTCAGCAGCACCCACTGCCCACTAAGTTGTGCAAGCCCCTGACCTCTCTCCTACTGGGCCTGTGCATTTTCCCTCTGGTGTTAGGTGATTCCCAGGTTTGGGCAAACTCATGGCACTCCGTGGTACCGGATGCCTGGATGCGCAGCTACAAGCAGTGCACGCAGAACTAGGGGTCTTCGGGGCCAGCAGCAGCTCGCGACGCGGAAGGAGGGTGAACCAACGCGCGAAGCCCACCTGGCTGGCAAGGCCAGGCCTCTATCTGCGCGCCGCGTGCAGATGGAGCTCGCCGTTTGCGCGGGTGCACTGCGCCTGCTTCAAGAGCGGCTCGGGGCGGTCCTGGCGCGCCAGCCCCCAAGCCGACTTCCCATTGGCGGGAGGACACGCCCGTCCCCGAGTGAGGGCTTCCAAAGTTTCATTGAAGGTGGGGAAGTGTGCGCCCGCCGGGGAGCCCTGGCTGCGCCGCCGCTAGGGCGAGGCTGCTCCGCGGCGGGCCGAGGCGCGCTGGGCATCCGGGTGGAGTTCGGCTTTTCTTTTTAAAATTGAGGGAATTGGCATCTGATCCACCCGTTTTGCGCTTTCGTCTCGATTCCTGTCCTCGCTCGCACGATTCCTTCTAGTGCGGGAGGGACTCGCAGCGCCACCCGCGGACAGATAACTGGAGCCCAGCGGTGTCGGGATGGGTCTGCGCTCCTGACTGCTCCCACCTCGGTCTCTCCCGCCCGAAGCTGGGGGGCGCAGAAGCTGAGCGGGGATTCACAGCCTGCTGCTTGAGGCCAGGGGCTGTGGGACGAGACTCGGGGTCCGTGGGGCAGCCCCGAGAGCCAGGCGCAGGGCGGCGCGCGGCAGCCTGCGTGGGCAGAGGGGCCCGGGCCGGGCAGCGGAGACTCTTTGGCTTCGGAAGGGTTCTGCGCAAAAGGCTCCCCGGCCTCCCCTGAGCGACGCCCCGGGAGCCCGGCCAGAGGACTGCACTCCCTCCTCGCCCCCTTTCCTCACTTCTCCAGGCCCCCAGGACCCTCCCAAAGTGTCCTCCTCCTGGGCCCCCGCCCCAGCTGCCCCCGAAGAGGCTGCCGCCACCGGAACCAGAGTTCTACACTTGATGGGCCGGCCGCAGAGGGTCGGGCGCCTGGCTAGGTGGCTGCCAAGAGCCTGGTGAGCGGCTGCCCAGAGCCCTAAGGGCGAGGGGCGGCGGACAGCGAGCGCATTGAGCGCGCCCTCGAGGCAGAGAACGCGGCGCCCGGCGCCGAGGCGATGCCTGGGCGGCTTCGAGCCGCTGGTGGCAGGAGGCCCTAGGCGGGCATGGGCTTGGCGTCCCAGCCCTAGGGACCCTCGATCCTCGCCCCTCCGCTTCCCGAACCGACGCGATGGCCTCGGAAGTGGTGTGCGGGCTGGTCTTCAGGCTGCTACTCCCCATCTGCCTGGCAGTAGGTGAGTCTAGTTGTCTCCCCAAGGTTACTTGGAGACTGTGAGGAGGGCTTCTTAGCGGGGGCTTCCTAGCAAAGTTAGGGGCTCTAGTGCTCTGGGGTCCGTGGTCCAGGTGGCAACAGCCTTAGACGTGCTGTCCCGGTGTCATAGCAAGTCTCTCTCACTTCTCGCTCTGGGGCAAAGGACCGGTGTCTCGCTTCCCCGTCCAGCTGCAGAGTCCGGGAGACAGAGGACAGGGCAGGTGCTGCAGATTGTTGTGTTGAATTTTGTCACGGTGGATTTTCTCTTTTAAAGATGAATACTGCCTGAGCACAGAGATTGCCGGTCGCCCTGGAAGGCGGCCTTGAACCTGAACCTCAGGGTAGGAACCTGAGCATTAGACCTGAGGCCCCCTCCTCCAGAATGTCCCCAGGAACGGGCAGCACATCATGCATCCATCCAGACCGCCAGCTATCTCTTCCCCACCCCGCCAGCTATCTCTTCCCCACCCCAGATCCCAGCCACCGTGTAGAGAGAATGAAAGATCCAATACAGTTTTGTTTTGTTTTTTAAAGAAAAAGAGGGATTAGGTGCCCAGGAACAGTGCCTTGAAGTTACTTTTTGCCTCCGCAAAAGCCCCCTTTACAAGGCAAGTTTTGGAAGCTGAGGCTGTGGACCAACCTTGTCCTGCCCTCCCTCTCCAAATATTTAAAGGGTTGGAAAGCAGGCTTGGAACTCCTTGGGACTGGCGGGGTGAAGACCCGGCCATAGAGAGCCTCACGCATGCCTGTGAGGAGCGCCTGGCTAGGCTACAGGGCTGGCAGGGTGTTCAAAGGATGTGGGTGTTGGGTCTATAGAGCAGCTGCATCTAGGAGTGCAGGCATTTCTGAATTTCTTCTCAAATTGTGCATGTTATGTTGAATCCCACTCCTAAGACTGATCATGGGGCTGTGCCTGGCTTTCCCTGTTCCCACTTGAGAGCTAGAAAATAGAACACTTTACCAAGCAGCAATTGTGTTTACAAAGAGAGGGTGGTCTTTGCACAAAAGGCCACCTTTGTGCATCTTGCCAGAGGTTAATGACTTGAAATCACACCTGTGTTAAATGTTTTCTTTGTGCTAGTAATGGAAAGGGGGCTCTACCCTGTTGGGTGAAACTCGATGCAAGCCACCAGCAAGATTTGTAGTGGAGTATTAATTAACAAGTTTAGAGAGAGCAGAGTGTCTGGGAAACACTTCTATGGAAAAGCCAGCTTGGGCAGCAGGAGGAACCCCTGAGGGCACGCTGGCCTCGTCCTCAAAATTGTATTTCAAGTTTCAAGGCAGGACCATTTTCCAGGGATCTCTGTTGTCAACAAACTCATATACAGGAGGAGCTCATCTTCAGCAAAACTGATGTGGAGAGTGGTTTGGGGAAGCTTTAGGAGCTGTAAGCACAGTGGGTGTCTCTGTTCGGCAGTCACCTCTGCATCTGGAGCCTGGCAGAGTGCCCGGCACATTTGGTATTTGCTGATTGGAAGCTAGTGCCTGAGTTAAGGAGGGGCTTTTAAAGAGAGGGCCGAGCTGTGGCCAGTGCTGACCAGGAAGGGCCCTCAGGAGTGGCGTTGGGGTCAGAAGCTGCTCTCTCCCCTTTCTGACCCACTGTCCCCTCTTTGTTCCCCTCCTCCCTCTCCTGGGGCAGTAGCTGGGCTCTGGGACTGTTAGAAGAATTAGGCATGTGGTCACCTGCAGCTCCAGCTCCATCCATTCTGTGAAACGACAGCAGGGGATGATCTATGGATCGCTTGTGACCTCTCCCTGATGGCTTCTACTGGACAGTTTGCTTGTCCCCAGTCTGGGAGGCTGGAGCCTAGTTACCCCGACTAACCTTTGGTGGTCCCCTTCGTGAGGCCCTTTACCAGGATTATTGCTCTGGAACAGAATGGGCGGTGCAAAGCCCTGGGCGGAGGCCCCAGAGCTGCTGGAGCCTCCAAGGGAGGTAGGACAGGGGCTGCTGCCGGTGGCCTGGGGTCACCAGGCGCCAGGATAGTAGCCCCCACCCTCCATTTCCTGGACCGCAGCGTCAGCCCAGGGGATATTTCAGCCTTAACATGGTCTGCTCTTTCCTGCTTGCTCACACTTCTCTGGGGACAGGGAAGCTAACCTTAGTGTGGGAGGGTGTGTGTTCTTGTGTATGTATGAGTGTAAGAGTGTATGTGTGTGCATTTGCGTGGGCTTGTATTCAAGTGTAAGTGTGAGTTTGTGTGTGTGAGCATGTGTGTGGGAGATGTTACAGACGTGTGACGTGTTGTTTTGTGTATGAGATGTTATGAGTGGGAGTGTGGGGGGTGTTTTGAATGTGTGTGCATGAGGTGGAGCCTAGTGGCGTCCCCAGCTCAGCCCAGCGCCTGTTGTTTCCCGATCCTGCAAGGCCTGGGTTGGGGGAGGCAGAGGCTGGATGCCCCAGGTGGAGGAGGAGAATGCCTGGGGATGCTGCTCCAATCTGAGCCCTACACTTTTGCTGCTCTTGGAAGACCACTCACACCTGAAAGGCTGATGGTGCCTTCCGATGGCTGAGCTTCAACGGGCTGGGGGATGCCACCTTGGTTCTCTTCTGGAGGAAGTGGAGATTTCAAGGTTATTGAGGGTTTTCTGATCTGCCTACTCCCCAGGGGCTGCTAAATCAAGCATGCAGCTTTCCTAACATCCTGGGCGGGGAGTGCAGCCATTAGAATGGATTTCACACTTTTACCTTGGGCAAGGCAGCCTTCAAAGCCAAGCCCAGGCAGAAGCTCCTGCGGCTTCCCTTTAAACCCATTTCTGCACCACTGATGTGGAAGCCTCCGCCCTCACCTCCTCAGTTAGTGACGGGGTGAGAACCAACTGTCTTGTGTTTAATCTGATGTTACTTTTTTCCCTTGTGAAAGAATTGAAAGGGCAGTGATAAGTGATTCCAGGGCTCTTCTATGCAGGTGGTATCTGATTCTTGAGTGTTAAAAGCAAACAAAACCATAACAGAATGTCGTGCTCATCATCCAAAATGAACCTGCACTGACAGATGTGCCTGAGTCAATAGCCACTGCAGATTTTAAATATCTTTCAAATGACCTGTGACTACTTGGTGGCCCTCTGAGTTTTCCGTATGTGTAGTATATGAAAAATGGCAAAAATTTCCATAATATGATGCAGCCTTTCATAACGATAGCAGTATATGGTCTTTGTTGAGCACTTTACAAATATCCTTCCTTTTAACATGATTCTGCTTCCCCACCCATCTTTAGGTACATGACTGAGTTTGTTCCAAGGTTAGGAAGGGACTGGGGATATTTTGATCACATGCTTCCAACCAGTTTATTCCATCTTGCCCAGGGTTGCCTGGAGTTCCCTGAGTCTTGCCCAGAAGAGCTGGCATACTCACGTTCAGGGAGGGAAGAGAAAGGGGAGCATTGGACGTGGACAGGACTGAGGGAGAACAGAGGCCAGAGGCCTAGGTAGATCCCCACCCCAGCTCATGCTCCCCCTAAATGGAGGGTCAGAGCTTAGGAAAGAGCAGGGAACTAAAAGGCTGAGTAGGCTAAAGGGAGCCAAATAGCCAAGTGTTCCCAAGAAAAATTACACTTGGAAAATATTGCAAATCCAGGAATATTCTCTAAAATTCCCTTTAGAGATAGCTGGAGTAAAACCAGATTAAAAAATATGTGGTCACTTTTGAAATATTTCTAGGTAAAACTCTTTACACACAATTTCTCTATGTAGCAGATGTGCTTTTTTTTTTTGGCACCAGGGATGGAACCCAGGGGTGCTTCACCACTGAGCCACACCCTAGCCCTTCTTATGTTTTATTTTGAGAGAGTCTTGCTGAGTTGCTCAGGCCTTGATAAGTTGCTGAGCCTGGCTTTGAACTCATGATCCTCCTGCCTCAGCCTTCTGAGCCGCTGGGATTACAGAGGTGTGGCATTGCATCTGGCTTCCAGATGTCATTTTGAAGTCATACCTCAACAGAGTTCAGGAATCACAGATGAAGCTGATTTGAATCTAATCAACATGGATTTTCCTTGATCAGTGTTAGTCTGGGTTGCTGCCGCTGCCTTGCTCAGCAGTAGGTGGTCCGGCTGCTGAGGGATCCCTGGAAAGCATTTAAAGTAACTTTCTTTTCAGCCACACCTTCTCAGCCTTGTAGACACTATATCCCACTCTCAAGAATGAAAATAACTGAAAGGATTTGACATTTAGAGTATGGAGAAGTTTTCTGATTGTGACCTGCTATTTTGCACACAATTCAACAAGGAGCCAGAATATTGTGAATGAATGTGTTTAGACTCTTGTATGTTAATTTGCAAATCTTCAAAACATTTTATTAAAGTAGAAGCAGATCTGGTCTGTGTAATTGTTTCTGCCAGTCAATATTTGGGCCTTCTGGTGTGACTTCATCAGTTATCCAGGGGTGAAGATTTTTCAAAGACTAACTGCTGTCTTAGAAAGCTGACGGTTTTGTAGCTGGGCGCGGTGGTGCAAGCCTGTCATCCCAGCACTTAGGGAGGCTGAGACAGGAGGATCGCGAGTTCAAAGCCAGCCTCAGCAATGGCGAGGCGCTAAGCAACTCAGTGAGACCCTGTCTCTACATAAAACACAAAATAGGGCTGGGGGTGTGGCTCAGTGGTCGAGTGCCCCTGAGTTCAATCCCTGGTACCAAAAAAAAACAAAAACAAAAGAAAGTTAATTGTTTTGTGACCCAGTCTGAGCTTTTCCATCTCTGAGCTCGGCAGTCCACTTCAGGTTTGATGGGGTCAACACAGAGCACTCCATGCCCCCTGCAGCCTCCTCTGGCCACGCAGGCCTTCTGGGTGGAGTGGACAAGCCATCCTCTGCTCCTTCACCTGCATGTTTGCGACTAGCCTGTCAGTGCCTCTGCCCTCAGGTGCAAGCCCCGTGGAGCCAGGAACCTCTGCCCTCAGGTGCAAACTCCATGGAGCCAGGAATCTCTGCCCTCAGGTGCAAGCCCCATGGAGCCAGGAATCTCTGCTCTCAGGTGCAAGCCCTGTCCAGCCAGGAGCCTCTGCCCTCAGGTGCCAGCCCCGTCCAGCCAGGAGCCTCGCTCAGAGCCCTCATCTGGGCTCATCCTGTTCTTTCTTCTTGGCCCACCAGAGTGCTTTGGTTTCGCCTGCAGGTCCCGCAGCAGGGAGAGCAGGGAGTCTCAGGCCTCCTTCTTGGCTTCTTTCCACCTTTGCCACGTGTGAAGCCAAGGGTGCTTTCCTGTGCTCCGAGCCCTCCAGAAACTTCTTCAATGAAGAGACCTAGGCTTCTTTGAGGGCTTGAGTGCTTTTCAGCCTGAACCCTAGTCAAAGCAGGCAATCCCCTGTTGCTTTTCCCCTTAGGTCCACCGCCTGGCCCATGGCCTAGCCAGCTGGTATTCCTGTCTTGGCAGCGGGTGGGCTCTTTCCTCCTGCTGAAACATGGCCCCTGCAACGTGTCTTAAGCAGAGGGGTCTTTTCTTCCTGAGTCCTCTTATCAATATGGGTTCCTTAGGGCATGAGGCTCCGATAAGACCAGCATGAAGTGAAGGTGTAGGTGGTCAAGTTAGTGTGCTGACCCTGGTCCATGAGGTGCCCCAGGGATGCAGTCCTTGTTCTTCCATCTTGGAGGACATGGCTCAAGGCAACCTGTTGCCAGATCCATGTCAAGCTGAAGGATGCAGGAAGCAAACACAGAATGGACCCTTCTTCCCCACCATCTAAGGCTACAACCTGAGAGTTGCACGAGTCACTTCTGTGTACATCCTGTGAGCCTGAACTTAATAACGTCATCCATACCTGTGGATAAGGTAGAGGAAGTCAGAAAGCGTTATCATTATTTTGGTCAGGGAAATGCTGGGAAATAATGGGGAAGTTGGATTGTTGTGTTTGCTAACAAAGGGGTGCTAGCACACAGATATCAGTCTAGGCCCCTATGACTGAGTGGTCCCTAAAGATGGGGAACAAACTGCGGCCCATAATGAGATGCAGTCTGAAAGAACTACAGAATTCCCCCAGTTTATAGAGAGAAATCTGAGGAATATGTGTGGATAGGAAGGACGTGGAATATTATGGGAGGAACATAAAGCTGGATCAGGTTGAATCCATAGCTACAAACCCTCTAAGCAAAGCTTCTGGATTCAGTGTCATGACCAATGGGGTCAGAAGGGGCTCTAGAGGCAGGGTTGCAGCTCAACTGTAGAGCACCTGCCCAGCAGGTGTGAGGGCCTGAGTTGGATCCTTGGACCTTGGGTACACTCTTCCTCCCCCCATAAAGAAAGGAAGAAAGAGAGAAGAAGGAAGGAAGAAGGAAGGAAGGAAGGAAAGGAGAAAAGGAAGGAAGAGGAGTGGGGAGGAGGGAAAGACAGAGGGGAGGGAGGGAGAGCAGGCTCAAACTGACTGATTGACCAATCTACTCTACAAGAAGCTGAAACTCCAGACTTGCCTTGAGACGCCAAGAGGAAGGGATTCAAGGGCTCAGGAAGTTGGGATGCTAGAGTGGATTTACCCTGTCAGATCTGCTCACTGCCCTTGGGAGGGTCCGTGAACACCTCTCACCGTGGCTGACTCATGTGAGGAGAGCCCCAGTGTGGAGGGGAGCTGTGGCTGCTCTTCTCTGTAGGTCAGAGATTCGATGGGGAACAGCTGCCACTGAACTGGGATCCCTAATTGCAGTAGGATTGCTAGCCCTGGCTGGCAGGGGCCAAGTGCAGTGCGTAATTGCCAAAGGCCAGGGGATGTGGGGTCTATACTGGCGAGCAAAGTCAAAGCAGTGACTTATGGCATTGGCCGATTGGTCACCGCGCTTGTAGAAGCGAAGTTAACTGGTGTCCTATTGAACTTTTATTTGAACCGTAAAAAGTGGAAGAGTTCTAGGTCAAGTGAACGAAAGTCTTGCTGAATTGCCCAGAGTCAGAGCCGCTCGGTCAGTTCCTGGGGAAGGCTCTGCTCTGCTCCAATCCACGCATCGCACTTTTCCCATCCTGTTTCTTCAAAACAGTCTCTCCGTTTGAAGTACAAACACAATGATAAGATGACCATCTGTTACCCATATCTTGGTGCTACTTTCTGTTATCAAGTCGGGATGAGCTGGACGTTTTATATGAATGGAGAGGAGGTTTTAAAGTGGTGAATGCAGGTACAATCTAGATGCCAGGGACGCTCTTAGGAGTTCACAATAACCAGAGCCCCTGCTCTAGAGTGACTTGCTTGGGTTTAGATCCTGGCCCTGTCAAGGGAGTGTGTGACCCTGATCAAGTTGTTTGACCTTTCTGTTTTCAATCTACTTCATTTGTAAATGAGTTCATGATAATAGCATCAGTTCAGAGGATTTTTTTGAAGTTTAGTTGACAGTGTTGACTGCTTTGAGCAGTGCCTAATGTGTGCTAGTCTGCAATAAGTAGTGCTTTTATTCTTGCAGACTCATGCCATGCATTGATGTGAGATGGGTAAAGTGCATGAGCGAGGGTGAGAGCTTGCTTGTCAAGAGCAGCTCCTTCCATGGGCAGAGAGTTCAGTAACAGTCAATGAATGTGGTGCTTTGGGACACTGTTGAAGGTTGAGGATGGTCTATTCCCTCCCCACAGTCAGACACACTGGAAGGTCTTTGTGCCATTGCTCATTTTCATCTCTGAAACAAAGTAACAACTGTGACATCTTTTCTCCCTCAATTTCCCTTCCCTGGCAGAATGAGTTTTTCCCCTGTGCTTACCTGGTGCTTTGTTCACGCTCCTTACAGCATTCTGTGCTTAGTTCTTCACTTCTCTATGTGTGCAAGTTCAGGAACTCTGTGCGAGGGGCTTCTTGTTGATATCCCCAGCACCAAACTGGCTTTCTAACATACAGCAGCCATTTGAAAAATGCCGGTTTTGAATTGTAGGTTTTTCTAACTGTAAAGATTGTGCCTGATCACTATCCTCCAGGTTCCCACAAGGGCTGAGCACTGAACACATATTTACCAATTGATTAATTAAAATATTCATTGGCTACATTTCTTTCTCTTGGATATCTCAGAAGTTTGAACCTAGAGTTTTTAAGGTCTATCTTCCTATAGCTGTTGGTTTCTAAGTCTTTGGATATGAAATTCATAACAGTGTAAGTTACACTCTCCCTGACTTTCATAAATGAGCATTTTATCAGTATTGCAATTAACTCATTTTACTTGCTTTGCAGTGAGGGAGAAGGAAAAACCCATTTCACAATGTAAAATTTGACCGGAGCATCATCCTTGAGTGCATATTATTTTTTAAAATGTTTTCAGCTCTTCTGGAACCATACAGATCGATCTGTTTTCTCTTGTGGTCAGATCCTCTAGGTCAGCATTTTCGGCCACAGATGCAGTAAAGGAGGAAGAACGCAGGGCCTTGACAAGCGGGCGGTCCTGAACCAGAGCACCATGGAGATGTGCACAGTTGAGTTGTCACGCCCCTCCCTTCTCTGTCCCCCTGTACCTGTTTGCCAGCTGCACTGGGCTTGGCATTCTGCAGGAACATGGACCCTTGTTAGAAATACAAGTAGTGAAGAATTGGGGAAGGACCCTGGTCTGCAGGTCTAGTGAGCAAGTCTGGATCCTGTTTATAAAGCACTCATGACTCTGCCAAGTCATGGAAACTCTCCATTCTTCAATTACATCATCTATAGAATGAGATATTCAAGGCTAAGAAATACTTTCATGATTTAACAGGGTTATTTCTGCACATGCGTTTTTTTAAAATATGTTTTTATTTGTAGATGGACACAATGTCTTTATTTTATTGCTTTGTACGTGGTGCTGAGGATGGAACCCAGGGCCTCACGCATGCGAGGCAAGCGCTCTACCGCTGAGCTACAGCCCCAGCCCCTGCACATGCATTTTTTTAATGTGAGAAAGGTATGACTATAAACCACCAGTTTATAACCTGAATTTTTACATCTAACTTTTCTGGTCTCTAGTAACTACCCAATTTATGGGGCTGAAGACTTGCTTTAAAGGAAGGTGAGGGACTGCTAAAGAAAATCGCCTTTTATCATGTTAGCTGTTGGAGTGAGGATGTCACAAACAGCTGGTCATGGGGACAGACATTCTGGTCCAGGCTGTGCAGCTCTTCCCTCACCCGCTCTGTGTTCAAATGGAGACGACACCTCACCTCGCCTGTGACAGCAAGAGGAATGATTGCATCTGGCCTCTGTGGAAGTGGAGGCCTTGGAGCGCCCATTGCTTGTGCTCGGTCAGGCCTGTGAAGAAAACCAAGCCACAGTGTCGTGTAGTTGAGGCGGAATGGTCTTGCAGGGCACACAATTATCTAAACAAGATTGGAATCAGGAAAATAAATCCTGAGTAATACACTGAATTTAATCAGCACGACATCACAATGACATGGCAGACCTTGGGGGATCTTAGCTAGATGATTCTATTATCTATGAAAGAAAGGGGAGGCTGCTCAGAGTCCCAGGGGAGGGTCCCACACAGGTGTTGCTGCATGGCCTCAGTACCAGCTGCAGACTGTGAGCTCCCTGCATTCAAAGTCCCCCGCCCTCTTCCTCTTTCTTTTTCAGACTAAACATCAGAGCTTCTTCATGCACACCAGGCTAATTTTGACTCCTGTTGGCCCTGGGGTCAGTCTAGCTAGTAAGAACTGGAATGTTCTCAGCTCAAGCCAGGCGTGCCACCTGCATGCCAGACAGGCTTGCTGTGGCTCAGGGCCTCTGGCCGCCCATCTTCAGCCAGGAGAGAGGACTAAAGGTCAGGTTACAAGGCTTTGGGAAGAGGGAGAGTCATTAAGTGGGATTTGTTTCTTGTGAGCCAGTATCATCCAGAAGCCTGCAGCTCCCTAGAATTTTTCATTAACAGCCACAAAATCCTTCAGCAGTGGTTTCGAAGCCCCGTGGGCTTTGCTTGTGCATCTCCCTAGGGCTCACTGCTGTTTCCATTCCCAGGGGCACTGCTGGACCCTCCTGCCAGCTGGCTCATTTTCTGAACTCAGCTCAGAGAACTCTGGGCTGTTCTCACACATTAGAATCCCCACATAGTGTGCCAGTCTCCCACCTGGGGCTGCTGCAAAGGATGCCATGTAGTCCTTAAAGGCAATTTCTTAAATTGGGTGTAAGAATATTTTCAGGAATTATTTCTAGAAAATAAAGGGATATCTGCCCCAAATTATTATTCAGAGGGGAACAAATTGCAGAGATAGCTTATGGCATGGACAGGTCACTTGTTCCAATATGTCCCTACTTAGGGGTTCGTGTTAAATCTACTCCTGGAATGCAGATTTTAAATGCAGCGCTGATCCTCCCAGGGCAGAGGAGTGTGCAGCTCAGGCAGCCTGTCTGGGATATCTGAGCAACAGCCACACTGTGCTGTTTCATAGATTTGAACGTGCATGGAGAGCGTTCTCTTTAAAAGAACACTTTTGGTGATTGTTTCTTTCAGTCCATTTTTTTTTTATCATCCTCTGTCTGGTTTTGGTCAGTTCTTCCTGCTTCCCTCATGGGATCCTATGCATTTCCCAGAATCTGTCAAAATCATGCCGTCTCCTAAGACAGCTGATGTGCCCGGTCCTTGCTACCTTAAAACAGGCTTTTCTTTACTCCAAAGGTCTGCAGAAACCCATGTCTGTTTCTTGATTGCTCTCTGTTGTTGCAGACGTCGCTGCTTTCTAGGCTTCTTTTCTGGCTGTTACTCAAGGGGAATTTGACCATTTTTACAAATTTATTGTGAAGGTCTCCAAGTATCTCTGCAGTTCTCATCTTCACACTCCTGGTTCAGTGATTGGCACTTATTCCTATTTTGGTTTCTAAAAAGTAAAGGATGTTGGGGCTGGGATTGTAGCTCAGTGGTAGAGCGCTTGCCTCGCATGCGTGAGGCCCTGGGTTCGATCCTCAGCACCACATACAAAGCAATAAAATAAAGACATTGTGTCCATCTACAACTAAAAAAAATATATAAAAAAAAAAGTAAAGGATGTTGCTTTTTGTTCTGAATGCCTTGTTTTTTCTTTCTCCTTCAAAATTAAGCAACACGGGGAGGGATTTACAAGAGTGGTTGGGGAGATACCCTGGAGTCTGCATCTTGGAGCTGGTGCCCTCAAGGATATTGTGTTCTCCCTACTCCACCAAATCATGTTCATGGGCTCTTTGAATTTATGATGCAATTCCTATTGGGCAACATTTTTATTTTGCAAAGACTTTCAATGTCTTAACTCAGCATTTTGTGGGCAGTGAGATACTAAGAAAGTTACATGGTTAGATATTTGTGAGAAGTGCCAGCTAAATAAATCAGATGTTCTGCACAGCAAGGCTGGTCAGAGGCTTGTGTCTGCTGCAGGGGTGAATTTCTCGGAGCCTGTTTTAGATGTACTGTCCCTTTGCCTGTCCCTCTGCCAGACTCCTGCTTCCTCCGTTGGCACAAATGTTTTGGGAATGTGCGTTGGACTGTCCTGCATTTCTGGAGTCTTGCACTCACTGAAATGAGGAGTTTCTTTTGGCATAAGGTGGCCTTTCAGGAGACCCCAGATCTCTTCTGATGGGCAGAAGTGAACATCAGCCAACCTTGACTGATGTTCACCGTCACAACTACCAGAAGAAAGAACGGGACTGCCCCTGTCAACCTCTGCTTGCTGACGTGTGTGTACTGTCATTCATTTAAAAAGACAAATTGGTCACAAAGAAAAGGCTTTTGAAACTAGATATTCCAGTGACTAGAATGGCTCCAGATAACCAGACCACACACGATTCCTGCTTCAGAGAAGCACTCAGAACACCAGCAAGGGGGTCAAACCGAGTGAAACCACTTCTTGCACCCTCCCTCACGCCCCTGAGGGCATGCCTGCCCTCCATCCCTGTACAGTGCAACCCACCCTCCACATCCAGGCCATGTTGGTCTTTGTGACATCCAAAGGTGTCATTCCTTGACTTTACTCTCCAGTGCCTCCTCATCACACGTGAGCAACACACACTGAATACCTGAGTGGCCGGTGAAGTCCAGGACCCCCTCACCTGCAGCCACATGGGCATTGTTTCTGTTACTCAGGTGAAGCAGTTTTTGTTTTGAGCTCTTTGCATTCACTACTTGCCCTGATGAGCGCTTTTCCTCTGGTCCTCAGCTTGCACACGGCCTACTCAGGACTGTGCTTGCACACCACCCAGACCCCTTTGCTCACTCACGGCAGTGCTTCTGTCCGTCTCCCAGGCTTTTCCTATCTCCTTCTTGCATGCCAGCATGTGGTTGTCACCTTCTGCCTCCCATTCCCTTGATTTCCTCTGACTGAAGCATCTGAGCCCAGAAGAGGAGAGCCTTGTCCCTGCTACCCACTGCTCTGCCCTCAGCATCTCAGGTGGGGCCTGGCCCACAGGAAGCGCACACTCAGCACTGGCCTCAGACGGCCACCCGCCCACCATGTTCTTTTATTGCTCTATTCCACTGAGTCTCAGTTACTCATCTGTAAAACAGGGAATACTATTGCCTACCTTCTAGGATAGCTGGGGAAGCTCACAAAAACTGATCTGGAGCCAGGGTAGTAGCTCAGTTGTAGGAAGATTACTTGCAATGCATGAGGCCCTGGGTTTGATTCTCAACACCACAAAAGCATAAAATTAAAAAAAATAATGTCCTTAACATGCTGTTAAACACTGTGTAGCATTTATTAAGCACTTAATATAAAAAAGTATTGTGATGTGATCTTTTTTTAAAAAAATATTTTGTTTTTTAGTTGTAGATGGACACAATGTCTTTATTTTATTGCTTTGTATGTGGTGCTGAGGATCGAACCCAGGGCCTCATGCATGCAAGGCAAGTGCTCTACCGCTGAGCTATAATCCCAGCCCCTGTGATGTGATCTTTTATGAATTCATTCAACCAATATTGGTTGATCCATAATGGCTAGATTCTGTCAATGCAAACAGCGTACAAGGCTTGGTCTGTGCTCCTGAGACTCCCTTTAGCCCTTAGGCAGCCAGGGTCTCCACTGAAATCTGAATGGAAAATTGCAGGTGGTGTCCATCAGGTCTCTGCCTTCTGTCTTTAAGTGCTTTGAATGACCTGGGAGGTGGTGGAGAAACTGGTCCTAATGGTGGGAAGAGGAACTCCTGGTGAGCCAACAGTGGCTCTTTCCCAGGCCTGGGACACAGTAAGCTGAGAGTCAGTTGGAGCAGTGCAATGAGGTGTGTCCTGAATTAAGGAAGAAAAGATAAAGGGAGTCCTGCTGGACTAGTTAGAGGCCACCCTTTGCCATCAAAGCCCACTTTCAGAAATGATCAGTAAATAAAACTGTGACTGAAAAAAAATTATGTTGATACTTCTGGTAATATCTGTTTAAATAGGGGAACAGTCTTTAAACAAAACTTTGTGCATGGAGTTGTTTGGGCCAGTTCTCTGTGCTATTGGCCTTTGGTGGACACAGAATGAAGGAGCAGATTGGCCTCCAGCTATCCCTGATGTCCTAACCAATTGGCTGCTAGATTTAAGAGCAGTCTGGGGGCTGGAGGTGTGAGAGGTAGAACATCTGCTTGGCATGCACAAGGGTCTGGGCTCCATCTCTAGCACCAGTTTTAAAAAGGCAGTAAGAAAACTGTAATTTAGACCCAGGGGTACCTACCGACTGAAGGTTGCTGTCTTTGGGGAATAGCTGCAGTCACTACACAGACTTGGATGCCAGTCTAACTGTGCGCCTCTGTTGGTCTCCCAATGGGCTGTATTTCCTCCCATGCTCTACCCTGGAATTGCCCTGGAAGCCCATGAGTTGGCAGGTGGAATGGCTCTCCCCATATTTCTCTTGCCTTATCTTATCTCAGACATGCCTAGCCACTTCATGCAATCGAGTCATTGAAAGCCGTTGGCAGCAACATCTAAACACTTGGGAAAACTGGCACTGTTCAGAGAGCGTCTGCAACTGCCATCAACCAGGGCTGTGATGTCCTGCCTTGGGCCAGAGTCTCCTTCTGGCACAGCACTTCTCTATCTGACTTTGAAGTCTCTGTCTTTCATCATGGTCACAGCAGGACCTCATTGACACCAGGACACTCTTCCCTGAAGGCTAGTCCTTCATTTAGGATGGGGTGCATCGATTTCCTCAGACAGATGGAGGGAACGATTCAACAGCTTTACCAAGTGCACCGCCTTCAGTGATGCACAGGTGCATTGTCAGCTGAATTGAGCGGCTCTGTGGCTGTGCTGGCAGTGGCTTACTTCCTTCCTCAAGCATCTTGAGACAGAGCTGAGTTTTAAAGTTGCTGCAAAGCCATGTCCAGCCTTGTGAATTCTGTAACAACACTGAGGACTTACCGACAATGCCTTTCATTTGTTGGGGGCGTTGCGGATGATGACACATTCCCATACTTTTTGCAACATAAGCTCAGAAGGGCTGGGATGGTGGTTTTCTTGGTTTGTGGGTCCTGCATCCCCTCCCAGATGCCTGGCAGATGGAGGGTGTGCACATACTACATACGTGTGTGTATACATGTGTGGGAGTGTGAGGGTCTCATTTAATAGCTGCAAATGCCGTGTGAAATAGAAACCACTCTTTGAATTTACATGGCAGGAATGGGGTGAAGAAATAGATTTTTTCACAAAAACAATAGAGATTCAGAAAAATTAAGTAACTTTTATTTACTGATTTATTTTTTCGGTGGTCAGTTATCAGGAAGGTGGTGGACCAAAACCTAGACCTCAGATCCTCCTTTCTCAATTTTTATCTAGTGTACTTTTAGCAACAAAAATGTTATTCTCAAGTATTGATTTTTGTAAATGCTCCTAATCTGGATCTTTCCACCCGTTTTCTCCATTTCTGCAAGAGTGATCTTGTAAAAAATAAGCTCTGACTGTGTACCTCTGACCATGCACAGAACAATGCTCAGAACAGGGCATGTACCATTTATTCTGAGGGGTAGACAGAGGGCCCAGGGGCCATCAGGTTTTCTCTGACTCTACCAGTAAGGTGGACCATGTCCTCATCTCTCCAAGGCTCAGCCTGGGGCCTGAACCCTGTGCAAAAGATTCAGCTTCTCGTAGGTCCAAGGGCACCCCTGCCAGGGTTCTGGAGGTGCCTCCTCTTAAACAACTCTCCACTTATAGGAAACCATCAGTTTCAGCTGCTTGGGGTTGAGGTGCTGAACATTCTGCACATTTCTTTAGAGGAGATCTGTGCTCTTACGCATACTCCACAGGTATTTTCAACTAGCATTTTTGAACTCCTTTTTCAGTTGTACAGTGCTCTTGCATTTCTGTGGCCTGACATAATAAATGATTATGCTTTCTTAACTCACAATAAGCTTTTGTGATTTGTTGGACATAATATTCACTACTTTGAGTTTCTTAAAAGTGAGTTACCTTAGAGATGTTATGGTAAATGACATTTTCTTAGAGTAGTTTGGTAAATTCAGACATGCTTATTCCAAAGGATTGTTGAAGTACAAAACTTACTTTAAAAATTATATATATTGACTAACTTTAATTCTCAGGGAATTAAATGGCTAAATTTATCATCTTTGGCTAATATCTAAGGATTTCATAAAATTAAGCTGTTTGTTAGAATGACCCTTCATGCTGTTTCCAGATGAAGGAAACTTCATCCGAGTATCTTATGGAGAAATCTTGCTGTATTCAAGACCAAGGTCTAGGAGACATCCTTGCTCACTGTTGTTACTAATGAGTTGCACCTCATTTTTTTTATTACTAGAAACCTCTTATTGTAAATAATTACTTTGAATTTTTTCAGAACTTTGTTTTGTTTCCTGTATAATATGGCAGGTCTAAACTACAGGTAGAAGCTGTGTGAATGGTTGTCTTTGAATCTGGGTTTAGAGGAAGCTTTTTGCTTTTTAGATAACATTTGTGGATAGAATTCTTAGTGATGGCATTCATTGTCACTTGCACCTGCTGAGGAGGAGGCTGTAGAAAGATTCCTTGGCTAATCGTTTATAGTGAGACGTTCAGAACGTAGACCTTGATAATGTCTACGGAGGGTTGTGGGAAAGGATAATATCTACTGAGAGTTTGAAAATGCCTGCAAGAGATGGCAAGAAGCCTTTTTGTTTGGTGCATGAACTTAGTGATGGAGTTTATACGTTCAGTTGACATCATTCCTGGGCTCACTGGGAACAGAACAAGGAGGACTTACCTGCAGATTAAAGAGAGGTTGAAGTCACTGGTATTTTGGTTATGAGAACAGGTGCAAAGATGCCCACTCATTGCTGGAGTTGAGGCTGGACTAGAGATCGTGTCCACTGCTTGCCTACATGTGGGATCAGAGAGAACTCTGTAAGATCTTTTGGAATTCCAAAGAAAGTCTTGCCAAGAGGTAATTGAGAATGTCAGGGGTGGGGTTGGGGGCTACAAGCAGCTAATGAGCAAAGCAAATTCTTCAGATATGTGAGAGTGAAGTAACACTCCATCAACTTTATTGATTAATGGAATATAGCGTTGATATGATGTGACTGTCATATTTTTAATGTAACTTTATGTTTGTTCACAAGGTGATTTGTTCAAACTGAATGGGATCTAATTGGCCTATATTTGAAATTTTTTAAAATATTTTTTTAGTTGTAGATGGACACAGTATCTTTATTGTATTTATTTTTATGTGGTGCTGAGGATCGAACCCAGTGCCTCATGCATGTGAGGCAAGCGCTCTACCACTGAGCCACAATCCCAGCCCCTGTTTGAATTTTTTTAATGTACAAGTGCACTTAGGAAGAGGAAGCTCATATTCTCTCTAACCACAGGTCC
>PVHX01022174.1:0-28219 GCA_004024805.1 Geosciurus inauris | reverse complement strand
TAGAAATGGAAAGAATGAATAAAATTAAACACGTTTTTAAACATTGTTTTAAAATTTAAAAACTGAGTTCATGTTTCATCTCTGATATGTTAAGTAATCAAAAGTCATCAATCTCATCCTTACAGTAACAAAAATGTCTGAAAATAAAATTACATTTCTTAAACCCAACAATGTGCTGCTAGAGCTGCCAAATGGTATATATAATCTTGAAGAAGGGCTGGAGACAGAATATGGGCTAATTTGAGATACCCACCCGCCCAGTTTCCCACTGAAGATTCCAGAAAGACCTCATGTCTCTCATAGGACTAGGTTGTGAATTAAAAACAAAGTCAATTAAGGACAAAGTTTCAAGGAAAAATATTGGGAATATTGCAGTCAGAGATGGGAGTAAGGGTGCCAGTGGGGCCTTTTCTTCCCTTGTTTTTTAATGTTGTTCATGTGTCTTCCTCTCTAGCAGTGCCAATCTGCCCTATAATCTTGTAGTGTCCTGCAAGTTACCAATACCTCACCTCTGGTGTAACTGGGCCTGCAGGGACCTCGGGGATCATCTTACTCAAATCTCTTTTCTTTAAACATTACCATCTTCAGATATTTGTCATAGCAATGGAAAACAGACTAAGACAAAAGCCGAGTGCAAATAACAGCCTTTGAAAGCATATGACAGACACATCCTGCATGAATACCTCCTTCAGATTCACATGGTGCCTGACCTCTCTGCCCCGTCCCTTGGGTCTGACCTCCCTTCCTTAAGTGTCCTTATTGTCCCTCCTCATGACTCCACATGCTAGTCCATGTTCCTGGAATGCCCTTCCATCACTGTGTCTAGTCACTGCATCTTCTTATCCCTCAGCTGCCCACATCACTTCTTCAGACAACTGTGGCAGCTGTAATTTCAAAATATGGCCACGGTTGTTTCTCTTCCAAGGAGATTTGGACATTCCTTCTCTTAAGAATTGTGATCTGTGTTCCCTTCCCGTGAATTCAGGTGAGCTTGAGGGTGCTACTGTGGAAGTGACACCGTGTGACTTTTGAAGGTAAGTTATGAAAGGTGGAAAGCTTTTTTTTTTTTTTAATATATTTTTTTTTAATAGATGGACACAATGTCTTTATTTTATTGGTTTGTATGTGGTGCTGAGGATCGAACCCAGGGCCTCATGCATGCGAGGCAAGCGCTCTACCGCTGAGCTACAATCCCAGCCCCGGTGGAAAGCTTTTGTCTGGTTGTCTTGGGACACTCACTCTTGGAACCCAGCCGCCATGCTGTAAGGAAACTCAAGCAGCCCAGGGAGGGCGCCCTAGAGAGCAAATGGGATTCCTGCCCTAGCCCTGGCTGAGTTCCCAGCTGACAGCTGGTACCCACTTGTCAGCTGTGAGATCGAGCCATCCACAAAGAGGGTTCTCCAGAACCTCAACAACATTATGCTCAGTGACATGAGCCAGGCCATTACCATATGCTTCCATTTATAAGAAATATCCAGAGCAAGCAAATCTATAGAGACCAACAGACTATAGATTAGTGGTTGCCAGAGGCTGGGGAAGGAAAAGTGATAGCTAATGGTCTAGGTTTTCTAGGGAAATGAAAAAGTCCTGGAGTCCAATAATGATGGTTACACAACTGTGAATATACTAAAAACCACTGAATTACAGTTTCAATTTTATGATATGTAAATTTTATGATCTCTTTTTTTATATATAAAAATGGATCCTCCAACCCCTGTCAACTGTCACAGCTGATGTCCATCTTGTGTGGAGCACAGACTGGCTGCCCAGGCTGCATTCTGCCCAAACGGCAGATTTTGGGGGAAACAAACAATGGTGTTGTTTGAAGCCTCAAAGTTTGTGGGATGGTTGGTTATAAAGCCTTGGGTACTGAGGCACAAGCCTTTCCTAACCACTAACTGGTCTGGATCAGGGACCCTGTCTTTCCCTGTTTCTGTATTTTTTTCATTGTAACATCTATCTTAATTTGCAATTTTGATCAGCATTTGATCAATTGCTGTCTTTCCCACTGGTGTGTGAGTTCTGGGAAGGTAGGGACCCCAACTATTCACCGCAATACTCCTAGGGACGACCACAGTATTCAGCACCTAGCAGATGCTCAATAAATATCTACAAATGAATGGAGGGGTAACATGAGGAGAGATTTGGGCTAAAGCAGAGGGGTCACAGATCTTCCTGGTTGAGTGGGACGCAGAGTACTGATGAGTGAGCAGGAGGATGGAGACGAGGTTGGGGATTCGCAGAGAACGGAAACATCTGGAAAGACTGGAGAGGAAGAATGAAGAAATGGAGAGAAAACCGGAGCATAAGTGGATTCTTCCATACTGAATGCAGCTGGGACTCCCAGGAACAGCAATGGGGGTAAAGGAGTTGTGTGTGGGCTAAACTGTGCCCTATCGAGGGGAGAACGGGGAGGAGGAAGCCATTTATTTGTCTTTTCTATGTCCTGGGCCCTGTGCTGAGTGCCTTTCGTGCATTCGCTAATCTGAAGTCGCAACAATATCCCAGGAAGTAGATGCAGAAATCAAGTCTTCATGGTATGGCAATTCAGCCGAAGCCACACAACCAGTCAGGCTTCCCACCCAGTTCCATGTGATCACAAAACTGGTACAGATGACCAGGATTCTGCGGTGGAGTTCTAGGTCCTTGGGTTCAGGATGTGTTTATAAGAGTGCTGTCAAAAGCCAGTGAAGCAGGGAGGTCCCAGGAGGGGACTCAGATGCCACCTTGTCTGTCACAAATGACTTGTATGACCTTGAGCAAGGTACTGAACTCTTCTCCAATTCAGTTTTATGGTTTTATTTTTCTGATCAAAGATCAGAAGAGCAAGGGAAGTCCTAACTGGGACAAAGCCTTCTTAGTCTATGGATCAGTGAGTTCGTGACAACCCTACATCATAGATTTCCCTAGTATAGCTGGACTTTATTCTGTCCGCTTGTCTGGTCAATGAAACTGGAAGACCTTCATCCTGAGTCTGGCTAGGTCTTTTCCGGCTGTCTGACCTTGGGCAGGTCACTTTGGCCAAAGGGTTGCTTTCCTCACTAGGACCTGGCTCTTGATCGCCCGAGAATTAAATGGAATGATATGTGTAAGATATTTCCTCCCAGTACTCTTTCAAAATTGACAGCACCCCTGTTCTTACATCTGTGTGCAGTGCAACAATACAGCAAGGAAAAACAGTTACTGTTTTCCTTCTTCATAAATCCAGAAAGAATTTGAAATCCTCAGGGATTCAGGCTGATCCCTCTGAATAAGCAGTTTAGGTGGTTGCCATGGTCTCGGGGGCTGTGCGTGGCTGACGCATAAGTTCTGTCGTATTTCCAGAAGTTGTTTCAACTTGCCTGGTGAGGAGATCCCAATCCACAATCCATTCTGTAAAATTCCATCTGTTTCTACATCCTTCGCTGTGGCTCCTGAGAAGAGGCTGCCCTTCTACTAGATCTTGGTAGGGGACATGGAACTCTTCTGCCTGAAAGACATTTAACCTGCAACTTTGTCCAGCTGGTTTCCTCTGACAACACTCATTTGAGCAAGATTGCCTTAGAGACTCCTTCATCTTTAATCTTCTCAGTAAACAGGGCATTGAATGCAATTTTTTGCTCATCTCTCTGAAAACAGCCCGTTTAACTGGAGGATCTGTTTTGCTTTTTCTAAGAGTCTGACATGAATATCTACCTCCTCTGCCTTGCCAAAATAAATAAATAAAAATAAAATCTACTTTAAAACTTCCCACAGGACAATGTTTAGATGTGAGAACTAGTACACATCACAGCCTAGAACTTGGGGTCTCTAATCCTGATGGATTCTAGGGTGGTGTGGAGGCAGTGGGGCTGGCCTTGGGACTCACCGGATCTGGACTCAAATCCCACCTACGCCCATCCCAGCTTGCTCTGGGCCAGTGGCTAGATTCTCTAAGTGTCAGTTTCATCCGTGAGACAGCTGTCTTGCAGGACTTCATTCATTCATTATGCAAATATTTGTTCTAGCAGAGATGGGCAAGGCGTTTCCCTCCTCTATAGCAGCCAGTGTGGGCAGCTAATGCGAAACAAAGAGTGGCGGCCACACCTAGGGTGCTGGGCAGGGTGGGGATGAAGGCAGCCTGTGGGTGCCTGCTGGCTCCAGGTGCGCTGTGGGCACGCCCTCTGCCCTGGCATTGGTGAGTGATGACTCACCCCTGAACACCTTGGGAAATGGAGCCTGAAGGGGACCTGTCACTGACTGCTGGGATCCAGTCCCAGGTTCCAGGGAAGACCCAGGGAGAGCTCCGTGTGCAGAGGCTGGCAGCAGGTACTCAGGCTCAACACCTGGCGGAGATGCACCCTCCCCCTCAAGCAGCTCTGAAGTTGAGGTGACCCTGAGAATTGAGGGGGCTGAAACTTTATACCCAACAGAGATGAGGCACTGAAAGCAGCCTGGCCCCAAGGGAGGCCATGACCTTGGACCTGGGGGAGGGCAACCGTGGTGCATCTGTACGTGAAGCCTTTCCCTTTCCTCAGTGCTACTTACTCCCCAAAACAGGTTTGAGAAGAGCCTAATCTAGACAGAGGAGGGTTAAGAAGAAATGCTCATAAACTTTGACATGAAGAATGAGTGGAAATACCTAGAGTAGGAGAGAGCTCACAGGGTGAGGGAAGGGCCAGGTGAGAGAAGAGGAGAGCAGGGGAGGGAAAGGAAGGAGAGAGAGACAGAAGGGGAGAGAGAAGGAAGAAGAGGAAAAAGAAGGAGGAGGAGGAAAAAGGAGGTGACTAAGCAGGATTCAGTGAACGTGGGGTGGAATAATACTTAGCCATTTACTTACTCCCAAGTGACTGGGATTCTCTGAGCCTCAGTTTCTTTGTTTGTGACACAGGGATGGTCCCCACCTGTCTCAGGTGCTTTTCAGACAGCAAGGAAACGCACACGCACACACACAGCATGAGAGCTCTATAAATGTTCATTGTTCTTATTATTATTACTGGTATTGTTCAGAAACTATAGCTGATTCATTAATAATATACCCCATGCCTGGAAAAATTATGGAATTAGAATTCAAGAGTTGGCAAACTTTTCTTTAAAGTGCCAGATAGATAGAACACTTGAAGCTTCTGAGCTTTCTTGCAACTTCTGACTTTCTTGCATCCTGGGTGGAAGCTGCCAGAGACAATGTATTTAAAAAGAGCTCAGCTATGTTCTAATAAGACTGAGTTTATAGAAAGAGGTCTGAGTCCCATTTGCCAACATCCAAGTTAGCCTGTTTCATTTGGGAAGACATTTCAAGTCCCTTCTGTGGGTAGCATTCTGTCCGTATGCTACCTGGAATGTTCTTTGCACATAGCAAATATCCACATTCGCTTTCGCCATTGCGTAACAGTAAAAGAAAGTGAGATGCCAATGAGAATGTTCTTGTTTTGCACAAAGAATTCGTAAATTCAGATTCCATCAAGTTCATGGGTTATTTCTTGTCCCTGAGACCATGCTCTGTCAGGGAACTAAAGCTCATGATTGCTGTAAATGGGAATCACACAAGGACTCTGACTTATCTCAACACTGGCGCCTTCCCTGCCCTGGATGGGTATAGAGTTGGCACACCATGAAAGCGTGTGGGTTCTGAATCCATGGACTCAACTGACTGAATACTGAAAATATTTGGAAAAAAGTAATGTCTGCACTGAACATATACAGATCTTTTTTCTTATCATTATTTCTTAGACAATGTAGTACAACAACTAATCACATAGCATTTACATTGTACAGTGTATTACGAGTCACCTAGGGATGTACAGCAGGATGTATAAAAGCATATAGAACATGTACAGAAGGGTGTGAGCAGGTTACAGGCGAATACATGCCATTTTATGTACAACATGCACTTGAGCTTCTGCTGGATGTTAGTATCTGCAAGGATCCTGGAGCCAATCTCCTGTAGATAAAGAGGGTGAACTGCATATTAAAGCAATTGTCCTAGTGTGGTTTAAGCTAAAAGGTAAGCTCAATGCAGTGGTGCACACCTGTAATCCTAGTGACTCCGGAGGCTGAGGCAGGAGGATCACAAGCTCAAGGCCAGCCTCTGCAATGAAGCCAAAAGGCAGATCCTGAGACCAAGACTTACATGCAGATAGCTTGCTCTGGGAAGAATTTCAGGACACTGGAATGGGAGGACTGTGTAGAGTGAAACGGGGCAGGGGGCAAACCCGTGACAATGGTTAAGTGCTTGGACTAGGTGTCATTCTGGGAACCTGTGGTTCAATCCCATTAAAACCACTCCTGGGACTATGTAGAGTATGACAGAAATGTCCACTGCAGAGCCGGGCGCAGTGGCACACGCCTGTAATCCCAGCACTTTGGGAGGCTGAGACAGGAGGATCGTGAGTTCAAAGCCAGCCTCAGCAACGGCGAGGTGCTAAGCGACTCAGTGAGACCCTGTCTCTAAGTAAAACAAAATAGGGCTGGGGATGTGGCTCAGTGGTCGAGTGCCCCTGAGTTCAATCCCCAGTACCAAAAAAAAAGGAGATGTCCACTGCAGACCTGGACTCTCCACTGGCTCCTGGTACTCACTGGTCAAGGCAGGTGTTGCTCCCTCCCATTTCCAGAGGAGAGTATATACCACCTGGCAGAAAGGCCTCCTGCAGGCAGCTAGATGGACCAGAGGAATAAGAGGTATTCCAGGCAGACCTGGGGAGACACTGCTGGGCTGCACCTTCACAGCCGACACCCATGGTGAGGCCTGCACCTCATGAACAATGTAAATCCAAATGGGTCCACAGACCAAAGTCTTCACTGCTAGCCCCTGATCACCCAAAACCCTCCACGCCCCACGAGTTTTGTTTGTACTTTCCTATTTATCTTTTCATCCTCTATATAGGCAAACAAACAGCATTTCTTCTTTCTGTAAACTACTGGTGCATACTGCATGAAGTCCACTAGATTATGCTTTTTTTTGGTACTAGGAATTGAACCCAGGGGTACTCAACCACTGAGCCACACCCCCAGCCCTATTTTGTGTTTTATGTAGAGACAGGGTCTCACTGAGTTGCTTAGCACCTCGCTGTTGCTGAGGCTGGCTTTGAACTCGCGATCCTCCTGTCTCAGCCTCCCAAAGTGCTGGGATGACAGGCGTGCGCCACCGCTCCCGGTTCCCCAGCCCTATTTAATATTTTATCTAGAGACAGGGTCTCACTAAGTTGCTTAGGGCCTCACTAAATTGCTGAGGCTAGCATTGAACTCGCGATTCTCCTGTCACAGCCTCCCTAAGTGCTGGGATTACAGGCTTGAGCCACCGCGCCCGGCTGGTTGGTTCCTTTTTATTACCAAGTGATCCCCTGTAGTGCAGACACACCACAGTATATCTACTCACCAGTCATAAAGCATTGCATCATTTCCAGTTTGGGGCAATTATGAATGAATCTGCCCTTACTGGTTATTGGCTTCTGCGTGGACTTCAGTTTTTATGTCTTGGGTAAACTCCTGGGATTGGGATTCCGAGGGCATACGTAAGTGCATATATGACTTAATAAGCAATCACCAAGCTATTTCCCCAAGAGACTCTACCACTTTGTTTTCCCACCAGCAACACAGCATGCTCGACAGCATTTAGCATCGTCAGCTTTTGTTTTAGCCTTACCTATAGTTGTGCATGGTTTTGGTCTACTATAAACAGTGCTACAGGAAACATCCTTATACACGGATCCTTTACTATTAAGTGTGAGTATATCTGTAAGGATATGCAAGGTACATTCTGAGAATCAGAACTGATGGGTGAAAGGGTATGAAAGGCTAATTTGAAATTGCCAAACAGCCTCTGGATGGTGGCGCCAATTTGCCCACCGACCTATTAGCTATGGCAGTGCCTGTCTTAACCACATCCTCGCTGGCAGCATTTTCCTCAATTCAAGTTTATCTTTCTATTTAATTATTTTAAAGAGATGGGGGGGGGAGGTCTCTCTGTGTTGCCCAGGAGGCTCAATCGATCCTCCTTTCTCAGCCTCCCGAGTAGCTGGGACCACCTTCAGCAAGTGCATATTTTTGAAGACAATTATACTTGAGACAATTGCAGTGTAAGTGTCTCCTTTGTAGGAATGTTACTGAGTATTTAAAGCTTCTAGATCAGGACCTGCCATACATAGCAAAGGATCTTCATCATTGATCATTGGCTCTACTACTACTGATCAATCACATTATTCTTCGCTTCCCTCTGAGTTGTCATCAATATATTCAGTAGGCTTCTTTCTGAAGAGCTCAAACTTCACCAAAGGAATTTAGTTAATCCTCATAAATCTCCTGAGATGGTGACCGGGCATTTAGGCATTGAGGTTTACAGAATGGGGAAACCTGCCTGGATAGGGACTAAGGTTCCAGAGCAGATCTGTGTCCCACAAGGTCAAAAACAAATCTATCGGGGCTGGGCTTGTGGCTCAGTGGTAGAGCACTTGCCTAGCACGTGTGAGGCACTGGGTTCGATTCTCAGCACCACATATAAGTAAATAAAATAAAGGTCCATTGACAATCGAAAAATATTTTTTTAAAAAAATCCATGTATCTCAGAATGAGAATTGATTTCTCTAGATTAGGATGAATCTGTTATGGTTGGATGGTTTTTCTAACATTTTTTAAACTGCTAGTCACTTTAAGAAATACCTCGGAGCCAGGCGCGGTGGCACAAGCCTGTAATCCCAGCACTTAGGGAGGGTGAGATAGAATCGCGAGTTCAAAGCCAGCCTCAGCAATGGTGAAGCCCTGAGCAACTCAATGAGACCCTGTCTCTACATAAAACACAAAATAGGGCTGGGGATGTGGCTCAGTGGTCAAGTGCCCCTGAGCTCAATCTCTTGTACAAAAAAAAAAAAAAGAAATACCTCAGGAGTTGGGGGCAATGGTGCACACCTGTACTCCTGGTGACTTGGGAGACTGAGGCAGAAGGATCCCAAGTTCAAGGCCAGGCTCAGCAACTTAAACAGAGACTCTGTCTCAGAATGAAAAATAAAAAGGGGCACCAATATAACTCTGGAAGAATGCCCCTGGATTCAATACCTGTACTACTACTATTACTAATAATAATAAATAAAAACTTTTAAAAAGAAAGACAACCTCAGGAACCAGAATACACACACACACACACACACACACACACACACACATATTCTGGTTCCTGAGGTTGTCATATATATATAATATGTAGTTTTGAAACAAAAACTAGAACAATCTTCAATGTTTTCTATTTGTTACATTGTTTCCTTGAAAATGTGCTCATTAGGGTCCAGAATATCTATTATTGGGCTGTCCAGTATTTATTATTCATTTTAAAATTTTTATTGGTTCTTTTTAGTTATATATGAGAGTAGAATTCATTTTAAAATAATTATACAAGCATGGAATATATCTTATTCTAATTAGGACCCCATTCTTCTGGTTGTTCACAATGATGGGATTCGACTGGTGCATTCATACATGAACATAGGAAAATCATGTCAGATTCATTCCACTGCCTTTCCTTCTCCTGTCTCCCCTCCTTTCCCATCATTCCTCTCTGTCTAATCTACTGAATATCTATTCTTCCCCTCTTCCCCCTTATTGTGGGTTAGCTTCCACAATATTAGCAAAAACATTTGACCTTTGGTTTTTGGGATTGTCTTATTTTACTTAGCATGATAGTCTCCAGATCTATCCATTCACTGGCCAATGTCTTAAAGTCATTCTACTTTATGGCTAAGTAATACTCCATTGTGTGTATATATACCACATTTTCTTTATCTACTCATCTGTTAAAGGGCACTTAGGTGGGGCTGGGGTTATGGCTTAGTGGTTGCCTCGCATACGTGAAGCACTGGGTTCGATCCTCAGCACCACATAAAATAAATAAAGATATTTTAAAAAAGGGGGGGGCACTTAGGTTAATTCCATAGCTTATCTATTGTGAATTGAGTTGTTATAAAAATCGATGTGGCTGTGTCACTATAGTATGCTGACTTTAAATCCTTTGTATATACACCAAGGAGTGGGAAAGCTGGGTCAAATTGTTGTTCATTCCTAGTTTTTTGAGGAATCTCCATACTACTTTCCAGAGTGGTTGCACCAATGTGCAGTCCCACCAACAGTGTATGTGTCCCCTTTTCCCCACATCCTCACCAACATTTATTATTACTTGTATTCTTGATATTTCTGGCCAGCATTTTAAAGAGCACAGTTCTAGAACCTTGGTCAATCCATGTCACTTATATAACCAAGGCTTTCCATCTCCCTGGAATCATACAGTTTGGGACACATCATTCCCATGTTCCTTTCCTTCATCTTCTAGGGATGTGAGAGCCCATTCTTTCATCAGTTATTTCCACACACAGCGCTTGGATTCCATAAAAGCACGGCGCAGTATTAAATGCTAGTAGAAGACGGCAGGCTTTGAAAAGGAAGAGCCCTGGATTCTGACATCACCACCACCACCTGCTGGGGATCCTGGCGAAGTCTCTTCAGCTACGGAAGACTGACTCAGTTCCCGTCCCTGTAAAACGGGCATGATCCCAGGGAAATCACTGAGCCAAGGTATGGAAAGGATTTGGCAGAATGTCAGACTCACAGCCGGCGCTTACTTCAGTGGTCCTCAACGTGATTTCCCAGAAGAGCAGCATCAGCAGCACTTGGGAACTGGATAGAAATGCAAAGCCCCAGTCTGCACCTCAGTCTGAGAAGCTCCGAGGGTGAGACCCAGACATCTGTTTTAACCAGTTTCCAAATAGTGTCGATGCCTGCTCAAGTTTGAGGGTCACCAGCTGACCCATCAGCAGTTAATACTCAAAGCTGCCGTGGTGAGCAGCGGGCGGACGATGAGCGGCTCCGCGGGCTGAAGTCAAGCACCAAGTTGCCAGCAGCATCCACAGGTAAAGGCTTGAGGGGACTCTGTCCCTGCTCCTCCCACCTCCCTCCTCCCGGAGCAGGACCCGCCCATAGCGCTCTCTGATTGGTGGAGTCTCTTGTGGACTTTTGCCACTCATCCAATCCCGGAGAGCACAAACTGAGAAAGGCGGGACTGGGCGCCGTGCCCCCATTTGCTGTAGACCACGCCGCGAGGCGGGGCGGAGCTGCGCATGCGCGCGGCTGAGACGCGCCCCCGGCGGCCGTTGAAAATGGCGACTGTCGCGGAGCTGAAGGCAGGTGAGTACCAGCGGGGTGGCTTGCCGGGGAGGAAGCGTCGCGTCTTCCCCCTGTGAAAAGCACAGGCCGGAGGGAGAGCGCGCGGAACACAGGTTGGGCCTTCGCGGGGCTCGTTCTGCGGTATCGGGGTCTGCGGGAGCGCCCGGCAGGGGTGGCGGCCGCAGCGCGCGGGCTCTGGGGAGACGTGGACGTCCAGGGCCACTTTGCGAGCCGGCTGGGAGCCGGAGCAAGAGCCCGGAACCTGCCGGGGCCTGCGCCGGGGCCTCTGCCGCCTCTGTCTGGACCCGCCCGGGCTAGGGAGAGCGAGGCTCGGGCGGGCTCTGCACCCGGGCTGCACCGGGGTGCAGGGTCGTGATCGCTGGGCGGTCGTGGTGCACCGTGCTCTCAGCCACTGTGGGCGTTAGCGTGATCCTAAACGATCTGCTCGGTGTGCCCATCGAGTCCTTGCAACAGCCTCTGCAGGATGTCGCGCTTGTCCATCAGGAGAAACCAGGGTCAGAGTTTCCCGGCCTGGCCATTCGGAAAAGTTCCTCTAAGTGCTTAGATAGTTCTGTACATGTCATTAAGAACATTTTCTACCGTTAACGTGGAAGCAGACGTTGTGACAAGTTATAGCGATTTTCCTTATCAGTGCCTGAGCTCGGTATTGAGCACTTCACACCGCCCTTATGTCATCTGATTGGCTCCATGTAACAACCTATACACATTGCATAGGCTGGGACACTGGGCTGCAAAGAGGTGAAGTGGCTCACCCAGAGGAATTTGACGAGGAAGAGGCAGTGTGGGAACCCAGATAAGATGCACCAGGCAATACACCTGCTTAATGAGTAAAGCCGCTTCTGGTTTTCAGAAACCTCAGGGCCTAAGCCAGTCATTGGTAGAGATGTGGAGAGTAGGCAGTGGCATGTCTTTGAGAATATGATTCGGACATCTGTGATGTGATGTATGTTTGGGATACCGTGCTGGTGAACAATGGTAAAAGAGGCACACCTCTTTTCACCAGAACAAACTGCACCTGCAACTGTGGGCCCTCTTCTTGGGGAAAAACACATCACATGTAATGTCACATACAGTGTCAGAGGATTTAGTTATTCGATGGAGGATAAGCCAGGTCAGTAACCTCTTTCTGAAGTTTTTATGGCACAGTGTTCTAAGCATATCAGTAAAGAGAAAGGAAAATGATGGAACCCAGAAGACGACTCACTCTCTAGGGACTCAGAGTGTCCTACAGACTTGACAAGGGGCCCATTTTACCTGCTTTTGCCAATTCTGAATGTGCTTTGTGTCCAAGAGAAACTTGGACTTGATGAAGACTTGTTTGCCAGCTGTCTTACATTTTATGGATCTTTTGCCTTTTTTAAGCACTCATAACTGTCTTAAGAAAAAAAAACAAAACAAAAAAGCCTCAAACACCTTTTCATTCAGAATGGGCCATTCTCTAAGGGTATCAAAGGCTTTCATACAAAAAACATGACACATTCCTTTCTTGGGCTGGTGTTGTGGCTCGGGTTGAGCACTTGCCTTGCATGTTTGAGACACTGGGTTTGATCCTCAGCACCACATAAAATAAATAAAGATATTATGTTCATCTACAACTAAAAAAAATATTTAAAAAAAAAACATGACACATTCCTTTCTTTATGGAGTATGGTTTTCTTGAATGACCTTTCTGGACTGGAGGTTGACCATCTGGACTAACAGATGCATTTGCAGTGACAGACCCCCTTGAATGAATGGGAGACTGGGCAGAGGTGGGCTCAGGTCCTGGTAAGCTAACCATACCAATATTCCCCCTAGTTTTCCCATTGGTGGTCTGGGAATATGTCTCAGACTACGGCCCCTGACCATGAAGATGCTCTTGGGATAAACTTGAATTTATTCAACTGTATTGAGAGTAAATCATTGTAATTCGGAAAATTTCACTTTTATTACAAGCATGGTTTGTGATAGTTAATGTCATTGACCAAATTTTGTCACTTTGTTTAGATCAAGAGCTGCGTTTGTGCCATTTACCTTTTAAACATTTTTCTTGAGAACATGCCCAACAGTGACAAAATTTATAACTGAAGCATTAATATTTTATACTTAACAGTTTTAAAGGACACCTTGGAAAAAAGGGGGGTACTAGGGCATTTAAAAGCAAGGATCCGAGCTGAAGTTTTCAGTGCCCTGGATGATGATCGTGAACCCCGTCCAACATTGTCTCATGAAAACCTTCTAATTAACGAATTAATTCGGGAGTATTTGGAATTCAACAAATATAAGTATACAGCGTCTGTCCTCACAGCAGGTAAGTGGTCATTGTTTATTACCTGAGGCAGAATCTGCGTCTCCCCTTCCTCCAGTTCTCAGAACTGTTTAGCCTGGAAGTCCACTTTCATTATCAAGCAATGTCATCTGGATGACTGGACATAAAAATCACATGTGCTCTTTTCACCACTGGGACAAATTTTTACAAGGCTTAACATACTTTAGGGGAAAATACTAGCTAGAATTTTCCATTACAGATCCTTTAACATTAAGCATACAGTTCTACATTCCTCAGTTTATTATAGATGGTTATATGATACCAGTGACAATCAGCAAAGAAGAAATGTTTGAAATATCAGCTAGGTATCTTGGATTTGGCTTCCCTATAATGAAATATATGAGCTAACCAAATTTCATATTAAATGTTTTGGCTTAAAAAAACAGATATAATTTATATACAACAAAATTTTCCTTTTTTAGTGTACAATTCTATGAATTTTGTCAAACATGTCCAGTTGTGTAACTGCCACCACAGTCACAATCAAGATACAGAACATTTCTTTCCATTACCTCAAAAGATTTTCTTGCACACATTTGTGGCCAGCCTCGTCACCTACCCCCGCCCTGACACCCACTGAGCTGTCGTTTTCTGTTCTGGGGCCTTCTTTTCCAGGGTCTCATGAGTAGAGCTATGTTGATAAAGCCTTTGACTCTGCTTCCTGTTACTCGCATGGTGTACCTGAGGTTTGGCCATGCTGGCTGTCCCCTGTGAGTGGCATTGTGCCCGGGAAAACAGTGTGGCCCTGCCAGTTCACCTGCTTCAGTGGATAGGCAGTTGGATGGTCTCTAGTTCGGAGCAATTATGAATCAAGCCACTGTAAACATTTGCATACAAATTTTTGTGTGAACATGAATATTCATTCTCTTGAGTAATAGCTAAGAGTGGGATTGCTAGTTTGTGGGTAAATGTGTGCAGACCTTTATAAGAAAACAGGCCAGCTGTTTTCCAAAGTGACTGTGTTGTTTTGCTTTCCCACAAGGGAAGTATGAGAGTTCCAGTTGCCTGTGTCCCTGCCAGCACTTGATTTACTTTTAGAATTACACCAAATGGATATATTTTTTCAAAAATGAGTTATTTGTAGTTATATGTTTAATTTGCAGGCCTCTCAGGAAAATGATTAAAATCTAGAATTGTAATTTAGAGGCAGAAACTATTTTTCCAACCAAAAGTTGAGGGTTTAAAAAGTGAACTTAGGTTAAACTGTATTAAGTTTTGCATTTAACAGAATGGATATTTCAAAGTCACAAAGTCAGTTGCAGTTGGATCTGTCTTTATTATAATGTGTCCTGTCATTATTCTTCCAAAATCTGAAAAACGTATGTGGATCTGGTAAGTATGGTTGTTATCAAAATCACATTTGTTTTTAGATTAATAGACTTAGTGTTTTTATGAATTTCTCCCCCCAGAATCTGGTCAACCTGCAGTTCCATTGGACAGACAGTTTCTCGTCCGTGAACTAAATGCCTTTGAAGAGTCAAAGGACAACACAATGTAAGACATCTTTGACATGGGCTTTCATATACTGTTGGTGGGAGTCCTCTTTGCACTGTGGTCCTGTTTCTTTTTAATTCAGCAGGTCTTTGCTTAGATCTAGTGTGTACAGCAGTGAGCAGAGGAGGTCGCTTTCTGCTCACGAAAGTTCCTGTGGGTCAGAGGACTGAGCATCTCTACTTTTTTTTTCCCCTGGTGGCGCTGGGCCTGGCGCATGCTGGGCAAGAGCTGCACTGCTGACCACACCCCAGCCCTCTTCTGGGGGCAACTCCTCTTGGCTTCTTAATTTTTGTTCCTCTTCTAAGGCTTTGTTCTTTCCATGTTTTCTTCCTCTGCATAGTTGTGTCTCCCCCACGCTGCCTCCTTCCCTCAGCTCAGGAATAAGTCAGATCTCTTCTCTCCTAAAAACCGTAACGGAAACACACAGCTCTGTCAGCTCCTACCCCAAGTTCCCGCTCAGCCCCTTTGCTGCCTAAGTGTGTCGCCCCTCCCGCTGCTTCCCTTGTCATTCTCTTCTGCCTGCGCTGTGCATCTTATGATGATACCGCACTGTCTGGAAGAGGGCGGCGCGTTCTGATGGTTAGTTCTTTCCCAGAGGGTCCCTGGGTGGGAGGAGGGCCGTGCCAGGCAGGCCTGAGGCCCTGGCACTCCACCTGCCCCAGCACCTTCCTTCAGGGCTCACGTCTTCTCTTTCTAAAAATTCGTTGGATTTTTTATTCCCCCTCATGGTGTAATGGTGTTTGCTTTACCGTGAAGTCTGCTGACTTGCCTGCCAGTGCAATGAACTCTCCCCCGGCCTCAGTGAAGTTGGTGCCAGGATAACGTGCCGCCCGACCCTGCACTCTAGATCGAGGCCCTAGGACCAGGAGTGGGTGTGTGGTGGATTTCTGTTTTAAGAAGCTCCATTTTACTTGGGTTTCTGCAGTGTTTTGTAATGTTGGCTTCTCTTAAAATGCTTTTTGTCATTTGTTTTTAATGACTCTACTGTCCCAGCTTCATTGTTGACTCGCTAGGGTTCCTTTAGGTTGCACTCCGCCCGGAGTCTGCCCTCTGCTTTCACTTCTCGTCCTCGCCTCCTCCTGTGGCCTCTTGAGTCTTTAGCAATGACGTGTGCTGGTGACCACTTTGAATCTGAGTGTAGGCCAGATTTCTGCTGGCATCTCAAACACAGTACGCCAGAAACCAACTGTGTTATTTTCATCTCCTCAGAGTCCTCCTAATAGGTTCCTCACACAGCCACTCACATCTGAGCGCACAGTCCCCTTGCAGTACTGGCTCTCGCCCTGTCCACCAGTCCCTCCCAGGTCCTGTTGCTCTGCCTCTGCAGCGTCTCCCGTCCACTTCGCCCTGCTCCCCGCTCTGGAACCTTCTGACGAGGTTTTAAATCTCCAGTTACTTTCTTTTCAACTTGTTTTATCCTGCCAATCGTCTTTTTTTTTTTTTTTTTAATATTTTTTAGTTGTCAATGGACCTTTATTTTATTTATTTATATGTGGTGCTGAGAATCGAACCCAGTGCCTCGCGCATGCTAGGCAAGCGCTCTACCACTGAGCCACACCCCAGCCCCCTGCCAGTCGTCTTTTAAAAGAGTTATTACATCATTTAAAAAAAAACGTTTGATGAGTTTCTGTCGAGCACACGATGAAGCCCCAGAGCTGCGCACGGTGTGCAGGCCCCTGTCTTCACCCCTTTTTCTGGTGGCGTCGGCTCACACCCCTCCGTGCATTATCCCCAGAGGACACCGTGTGGCCACAAGCTTCTCTGCCTCGGCACCAGCTGTCCCTTAGCCTCGCAGTCAGGATCACTCCCTTCTCCCTCTCACTTCCGGTGGCAGCACCTTTTGTCATCCTGGCCCTGTTCAGGTGTCACTCCTTTTTGACATTTTTTCTTTCTGTTCTTTCCAAGTTTCTGTGTTTCTTTAAGATTTGATTTGTACTTTTGTTATGTGTGTATTTCATTTCTTCTTAGAGTTAACTGTTTACTTGGTCATTACTGGACAGGAATCTTTAAGAAAAAAGAATATGTGACATTCACTTGTGTTTGTCATAGTATGTCACAGTGTTCTCTACACGCAGGAAGACCCAGTAAAATGCTTACTGCACTGACCCTCAGTGACCCAGAAAGTTATTAACTATATAAAATCAAGGCTGTTTTGAAAAAGAGAAAAAACACTTCTTAGTTTGGTTCCATCGAAGTAGATTTTCTTTGAAGTCCTTATGTGGAGAGTGAGTGAATATAGAAGGCTTTAGCAGCAACATCAGGCTGACTAAGAAGAAGATAATTGCCATTATGCTAGATTTTGAATCTAGAATTTGATCCAAATAAGTGTAATTGGAGGCTAATGCACCAGTGGAACATTGTCACACGTACCCAGCACACATGGGATGCACATGTACCCAGCAGTCATTGTTTCAGACTCACGTTTGGACCTCAGCATTCCCTGGGCATCCAGACTGTCCAACTCTGTGCCGAGAGGTGTGGTCCCTCTGATGGCAGGCTTGGTAAGCAAGAGAGACGAGGAGGGTGGCAGCTGCTCGCCTGCCTACACATCTTAAGGGTCAGTACCTCTGTGACCTGCCACGAGCTCCTAGAGGAAGAGCAGTGGCTGCAGTGGTCGGGACAGGAGGGGTCAGAATATTTTAGGCGACAGTGAAAGTGACAATTGTTCACTGTAAAAATTGCAGCTAGCACAGAAGGTGTATTGAGGGGAAGCAGCTTTGCCCTCGCTGCTGCACGCTCCCCCACTGCCCCCAGATTCCCACTGTGGACGTTTCCCTTGCAGCCATTCAGATTTATGCTATGTAGTTGAGCCCACCGGTGTGTATTTTCTTCTGCCTACATAAGGGATACACTTTTGCCACTTGTTTTTCATTCCAGTATATGTAAATCTTTTTTTCTTAATAAGATCGTAAATGATTTCAGATGTACAGAGACGTCTGGAGTGGTGCAGCAGACATCTGAGCTCCTTCCTCGCAGGCTTGGAATGTCATACTTCCTCTTTGAGTTCTTTAACTACAAAAATATTAGGGGTATCTTTGAAGGGCACCTTCCTGTCCCCATCCCCCCTCCCCCAGCAAAAGTCTGTTTCCCCTTTCTGTTTTAAACAACGCTGTAGTGTTTGTACCATAACTGATTGGTACCTGCTCTTATTGGTGGACATTTAGGTTGTTTCCAGTGTTTTGCTATTGCAACAGATACCGCAGTGGGCGTTGGTTCACTTAAAAATGTCCGAGAACCCATTGTGTGTCAGACACTGTTGTAGGCACTGGAGACAGAGCAGTAAGCATTGCTTTCTGCGGTGTTGTCTGGGAATCAACCATTCCCCAAGTGTAATCCACAGAACATTTGTCCTGTAAGAGTCACTGCAAAAGGGATTTTGAGCAGGAAGCCACTGTACCACATCCCCTCTTGGAGATTCATAATCACCTTATTAGGGCAATTGCTCTGAGAAATCCTGCAATAAAAGAGCCACTGTTACCTAACCTGTTTGACAGAGGGATCTATTTTGGCACAAGTATTCATATCCTGTAAAAAAGCCTGAGTTCAGGGTATAGTTGATCACTGTGCTTAAACATTGAATTGTTAAACAAAATAGTGGGTAACACTTTAGAAAGCATATATTCTGACAAATTTTGAAAAGTATAAAAAATGGTACAGTTGAGAACAGTGGGGAAAATAATCTGGGGGAGTCTACGTGTGACTTGGGACAAGCAGTGAGGTAAGACGGCATCGGTTCGCCTGTCACACTTGGGCATGAACACTGGTACAGTCTTCCTGGTTCTTGGTAGTTCTGAGATACTTGCTGCAGGTGAGAGTATTAAGTAAGCTGAAGGCGTTATTTCCAAAAGTCAGGGAGACTCTTCAAGCTCTATTTTCACAGACTTCGGTGATTTGCATTTGCCAAGTCTGCATGCTGTGTAGTTAGCACAGATCTCTGTCCTATTTCTACAATCCTGGAGGCCGCTGTGTCTCGAAAGTCCAGAAGTTTTCATAGATAATATGTTAGGTCAAGCCATGCCGCTAATGAGTTTGTGCTTCTTCATTTTATGAAGAAAATGCCAGTTTTCAAGAGGTTTGACTTTTCAGTATTGAGCATGTGGCCATACTTTTATGTAAATGATATTGTTAAAATCTAGTTTAAAAAATGAACTTTAATATCTGTGAAATTGCATGTTAAATTGCGTTAATTATATGCAGATTAAGATACCTAACTTTAAAAAAAACTTCAATTTTATGTTAATTTTGTTTGTGTTAAAGTATAAAAATTTAAACATTTAATAATCATCTTAACAGGTTGATACCTGGGGAGAGATTGGCTGAAGTCAGCAGGAGAGGTGTTTGAATTCCCAGGGGATGCCTGCTGCCTAAGGAAGGTCGGGGCACCTTTTAGAGAAACTCTCTTCCCTGCTTTCCTGGTGGCATGGAAAAATCGCTTTGATATGCAGTTATTTGTTGCTGTCTCACCATTGCCCCAGAATCTGGGGGCTGAAAACAAATATTTATTATTGTTGGCAGCATATTTGGGAAATGGGCTTAGCTGGGTGGGTCCAGCTCAGGGCCCTCCTGACGAAGCGGTCGTGTGAGGGCTGGCAGGGGCTGGGAGGTCCGCTTCCAGCCAGCTCTCAGTGGCCCTGTCCTTGAAGGGCAGGAGGCCTCAGTTGCTTGCCCTTCAGTCCCGTGGGGCTGCTGGAGAGTCCTCAGGAGTCTGTCTCCCCCCAGAGAGAAAGCAGGGAGCCAGACACTGTCACCATCTTCCTCTGTGAGAAGTGAGACCAGTTCATTAGGTTCCAGTTCCAAAGGGCTTGCTCATGCTTTGAACCATTGGAGAGGCAGAGGCACTGAGGAGGCTGGGAGGCCGATCCCAGGGCCCATGGCTGACAAGTGGCAAAGCCAGTAGTGGAGCCCTGGCTGTCGGGATGTGTGACTTTTTCTGGGCTATGATTTATTCAACAGGCATTAAAGAACGAATGCCTGTTGTAATGTCAGACGGTGTGAGATACTGGGAAGTATACTGGACTTGGAGTTTAAAAGCTGGATTCCTGTGAATTGATTGAAAGGGAACTTTAGATAGATTTTAAGTTGTTGACATGTTTTCTCTGGGTTTTACATTTTCCTTCAAGTCAAATGGTACTTTTAAATTTAAGACTGTGAATAGTTCACAACTCAAATAATAATCACATGACTATTTTTTAAATTTTATTTTTTGGTACTGGGAATTGAGCTGGGAGTGCTGTACCACTGAGCCATATCCCCAGCCTTTTATTTTTTATTTTGAGACAGGTTCTCACAAAATTGTTGAGGCTGGCCTCAAACTTATGATACTCCTGCCTCAGCCTCCTGAGTCACTGGGATTCCAGGTGTGCACGACCGGCCCTGGCTTATGCAACTGTTTTTAAGTCTAGTGAATTACTTGGCCATTTTGGTATCAGAGGTTCTTTTAAAGAATAAATGTTTTTAGCTGTCCCTTTTATGATAAGTTGATTGATGATGATGTTGTTGTTTTCTTCCTGCTATAGACCTCTTTTATATGGGATTTTGGCTCATTTCTTGCATGGAACTAAGGACGGCATCCCGAACACCTTGCTGAACGAGGCTTCACTTCAGCCTGCAAACCCGAATCTTGTCAGACAGCCTCGTGGAAGAAGGCAGGCGGGTGAGGCTCTGAGGCGCCTCATTCCGCTGCAGCAAGTGTTATTTTATTTTCTTCCTGTGCATCTGTATCTTTGAAGAGGTTTTTCCTGAGCTTTTGAGCCATAGTTTAATTTCACTTATATCTAATACAGTTAGCCTGTGTCACTTAACCTTCAAAAAATACTTTTTGGAAAGAAAATTTTAAAAAGAGTAGAGGAATAACTGGGGAAAATTCATCTACACACACACACAAAAGTTTCAAAAAACCTAATTTTCACATACATTTATAGTCTTTGGAGCAGTGCAGATCTGCATACTGCATAAGCAGTTTATTTACCAAGTGATCGTTTTATTCTGTCCAGGATTACTGAACACAGATGGAGAAGTCATGGGTCTCTGTGTCCTTTGCATTTTCAGGATTTTTTTTTCTTTTTTTACAGTGGATGGTAGTTATTTACAAGTAATGGATTCTTAGAATGATCTTTTTTTTCAGAATGCTTGTTTTTAAAATGAGCTTTCAGTTGTTCTGATTACATCAGTGATAGAGCCTCCGGTTTTGGATCATGACTGTGGTTTCGCTGTGGTGGAGAGACCTTCTCTCTGTCCTCTGCTACCAGCAGTCCTGTGTGGAAACGTGGAGTAGACTTGCTGGTTCAAAGTGCATGCATATTAAAAAACAAGGCACATATTGTTTAAGTTGACACACTTCCCAGGAATATGTGACAGTATCCATTTGTCCCAGTAGGTCTTGGTGACACACGAGCACTTGTTTACACAGCAACCCCAAGATGTTGTATTAGTCCCAGGAGGAAAGATAGCCTCTTGAGAAATAAGGCTTTCTGGCTCATGAGCTTTTCATAGTCAGTGTCTTTAACATTCCAGCTAACAACCAGGATTTCTTGAGCAAGTTCTGTTCTGAGATGAAAGTCACTGTTCATGGGGAAGGACAGGGAGGGAAAGAAGGGGAGAGAGACACCTTTTGTATATAAAGTGCTAAGAGTATCAGAGAATCAGCTTCAAAGCAGTGCAGCGCTTTGGCTGCCTGTTCTGTGGCAAGCTTGATAGAAAACTCAGCGATGAGGATGACCGCTGAACTAGTGGGACTGAACAATGACTTGCAAATCATTTTCTTGGCACAACAGTCGCTTCTTTGTGCAGTGACTTGAAGAATCATTGCAGCCAAATATTGCATCATGTTTCAGTAACGCAGTTCAGCAGCCGCCTACTTTCTCAGGGCCTGCCTACGTGACTGCATGTCTGAAGCTGCATCCCTCTTACCGACAGCATTGAGAAGGTTGTGGAGATAATAAAATGATCATTCTGCAGACCTCAGCACTTATCACTGCCCAGGCTCATCTGGCTACAATATAAGATATTAAAACAAAATTTGCTTTTATTTGAAAATAAGCCCAGAGCATCACATCTCATGAAAGCTTTCAAAGTGCTGGAAGAATGAAAAGGGCTTATGTAGGCCTTTGAAAGAGCCAGTTCATTAGTCCTGCTGCTGACACTTGCCATCTGGGAGGCAAAGAAGTTTTTGCTCCCAAAAAAGAGAAGATATTTAGAGAAAACCTGTATCAGCTCGAATTTATACAAAAATACAGACTCCATTCTAGAATAATACTTTTCTAGAAGACCTAACAGCTAAGGATCTTGGTAATTTTGTTCTGACCAACAAAGTTGCCTGAATGTGAGGGAGAGAGATGTCCATCTGTTATCCAGAACTGGAGAGGTCTTAGTCCTAAGGCTGATTAGCCTTTGGGGACATTCAACTCTGTGAGGCGTCACCTCATCTTAACAATTTGAAAACCAAGTGTGCATTTTTGTTACTAAAACTGCATTTTTCTACTAGCTCGTCTAAATTTGTATTCTCCTCCTGTTGACAGAATCGCCCCCGGAGAGGCCCTGGGCCACGGCAGTGTGGCTGGGCCCTGCAGTCTCACGCGTCTAGGTTGGCGCAGCGCCTTTGCTGCCTGCGCGTGTGGCCCTGCAGGTTCTCGCAACCTCGACGCTCCTACCCACTAGTGTCTCAGCGCCCCAACAACAGGAACCAGGCAGAAGTGACCTCTTTACAAAAATGATTTTAGGGGCTGGGATTGTAGCTCAGTGGTAGAGCGTTTGCCTTGCATGCGTGAGGCCCTGGGTTCGATCCTCAGCACCACATACAAAGCAATAAAATAAAGACATTGTGTCCATCTACAACTAAAAAATATTAAAAAAAAAAAATGATTTTAAGCCGGGCACAGTGAACACGCCTGTAATCCCAGCACTTTGGGAGGCTGAGACAGGAGAATCCCAAGTTCAAAGCCAGCCTCAGCAATGGCGAGGCGCTAAGCAACTCAGTGGGACCCTGTCCCTACATAAAACTCAAAATAGGGCTGGGGATGTGGCTCAGTGGTCGAGTGCCCCTGAGTTCAATCCCTGGTACCAAAAAAAAAAATGATTTTACTGTTAATCATTAAAAATTTTTATTTGCCTTTAAAAAAAAAGTAGAAGTAGTAATGGCCAAAGTGCCATAGGGGTCACGGGAAATCTGGAGCTTTATTGTCTTTTTTTTTTTAACACATTTTCCACAATTCCAGTTTTCCCATTTCGTAGGAAGATGTGGACTGGGCCTGTGTTTCCCTTGCCAGGAGAGGGCGCTGCTGGGAGGGGCTCATGTCTGAGGTTCTGTTTCTGATGGAAGAGCCCTGGCGTCCCCTCTGCGTGACTGAACCACTTGTCCTCTCTGGTGAATTCCATTCCTTGTATATAAGAAAGAGGCCTGGAACTCGTCACACAGGGGTTTCCTCCAGGCTGCATTCTGTTCACTTAAGAAAAAGGGCAAGAAATGCTTTTGAATAATCACAGTGAGTCCCGAGGACTAAACATCTCGGATTTCCTCAACAGGTTTAAGAAGAGTGTTTTTTTAGGCAGGTACAGTGGCTCAGGCCTGTGATCCCAGGAACTTGGGTGGCTGAGACAGGAGAATTGCAAGTTCCAGGCCAGCCTGGGGAACCTTAGCAGCTAAGACCCTGTCTCAAATTAAAAATTAAAAAGGGCCGGGGATGTGACTCAGTGGTAAAATGCTCCTGGGTTCAATCCCCAGTACCAAAAAAAAAAGGGGGGGGTTTCCATCATCCTGAACAATCATTAGAACTCGTAAAATACTGCACGACAACATTCTAAAATATGTGCAGGTGTAGCCACCTCTGTGACTTGGGATAAGTGTTGACATTTGCTTCTGCTCATTCCAGATGATCACCCAGGAAAGGAGAGGGGCGAAGGCGCCAACACCGAGGCTCTCCCCCTTTCTCAAGCGGTGAAGAGATGACACTTCCCCGTGGGGTATCTTTTGTCTTAAAATTGTATGTATTAAGTAACTTATTTATCATTCCAGTGTTATCAAAATGCACTACTATTTACATTTTGTGGAAATTTGAGTTTCTGCAAAACACTTGGCCCCTCATGTTTTACTGCATTTGTGAATAAAAGCTAACTCTGTGATCTAGCCTATTGGATGTGACTGGAAAGAAGATGCATGGTTTTTACGAAGTATTTTAAAGGTCCAGAAGTTTGTGAGAAGTAAAAGGGCTTCTTAGTACTTTGTACCTTCTTCTTAAAAAAAAGTTACAGGTCTTTATCCATGTTCTGCTCCCTGACATGCACATTAGTAAAATTTCATTCAGTTGGAATTATGTGAATTTGTAGGAAAATTCACTCATGACTTAATAAAACTAAAAGAATAGTAAAACCCAAACTAATTTCCTGTAAAGTTTGATTTTTCTTAATGTACCTATTTTTTAGAAAACCACTCAGAATGCGGCTTAAATATCCGAATTACCATCTGAAAGTGATTTTTGGTTTGGTTGTTTTGTTTTTGTGGTGCTGGGGATTGAACCCAGGTCCTTGTGCATGCAAGGCAAGCACTCTGCCAGCTGAGCCATATCCCCAGCCCTACCATCTGAAGTTGAATTTGTAAACTAGATAGCAAATGACTTGTTCTTCCCTTAGAACATTTTGGCTTCCGCTGGAAGGTTTCATTAAAAGGTAGAGGGAGAAATAATTCTTTTAACTTGCTATACATGAAACAAAGAGTTTATTTTGTTATATCAAGAATGTGAAATAAGCATGAAGAGACAGGCTTTGGGAGAAATACCAGAGAGTAGCTTCTAGCAGACGGCATTGTTGAAGCTTCGTGCAGCCCAGGTTGGGTTGTGCAGCACTGAGGAGCCGGGGGACCAGCACCTACTTGCTTGGACTCTGGGGGTCGTATTGCATGTCAGTTTTTATCGCTGGGATAGAGTCTTTCATTGCTGTCTCCAAATGCCACTTCACTGTTTCTCAAGGAAGTTTTATAATATAGTCGACAACTGGTTTCGCTGAAAACAGCCATTAGAGTAGCCAGCCCCCAAGTGGCCCAAGTCGCAGGCGTGTTTAGAAAGAACTGAGCGGCGGACACTGACAGCCTCTAGCCTCGTCCCCCGCCCCTTGAGAGTCTGAGGCTGCAGCTGGCACAGTTGTCACCTCCTCGGGTGTTGAGTCTGTGCTGACTTTGAAAATGATGAAAACTTTTGATTTTCTATGTAGTGATGCTAATTGGTATTTAAGAATTTTTATCTAAACATCAAATTATTGTTTTTCATTTTTATTTTGTTGTGCTACAGATGGAACTCAGGGCCCCAGGCTTTCTAGGCAGGTGCTCTACCTCTAAGCTATACCTAGCCCATTGGAAACTATTAACGAAACCCCTTTAAACTATATTTTGTAAGTCAAAAGATTTTGAGAGCCGGGCACCGTGACGCATGCCTGTAATCTCAGTAGCTCAGGAGGCTGAGGCAGGAGGATTGCAAGCTCAAAGCCAGCCTCAGCAAAAGCTAAGCAACTCACTTAGGGAGGCTGACACAGGAGAATCGCGAGTTCAAAACCAGCCTCAGCAACGGTGAGGTGCTAAGCAACTCAGTGAGACCCTGTCTCTACATAAAACACAAAATAGGGCTGGGGATGGGACTCAGTGGCGAGTGCCCCTGAGTTCAATCCCTGGTACCCCTCCAAAACTTTTTTTTGAGAAGTCCTGTTCATGGGTTAAAATTATATATGCAGATGCAGAGTATTGTAAGAGCCCATTTTCATTTTTAAATTTGTAATATCTGATTACAATGGTGAATTCCCATTGTGTGATATGTGGGAATATAAAGATCTGAATTTTCCCAGCAGTCTTGGTTCACCTCCAAGGCTGTTGGCAAGTGGACGTTGAGTTTACCTCAGGAATTGCAGTCATGTAGGACTAGATTAGAAAAAATGCTAGAGTTTATGATTTTGGATACTGATAAAAAATCATCAAAATGAAAGCTACACAGAATGTCACGTGTCGTCCGCAGTGCTTTTGTGTGCATTCTGTCACTCGTGCCCAGGCAACTTTTATACTTTCAGTGTATCATTTAATTAAAAAAATGTTAAGCAACCCTTCTTTGTGCAAAGGGTGTTTGTACGCCGCCGTGTTGTCAAGAGCTGGGCACCAGAAGCAGGAGAAGGACTCGGGTGGCTCTCCAGCTGCCAGTCAGAGTCCTCAGCAAGCTCATGGCTGGAGAGCTTGGAGCAGCGGCTGGGGTTCGTGCCCTTGGCTTCCGCCCGACACCTTGCAGCAGCTATTCCCAGGGTGGTCGTGGGGGGACTTGTGTTGGTCTCTCAGGGAACAGCATCATAACCCCGGGGCCAGGTGTGGTTTCAAAAACATACTTTATCTTTGGAAAAGAAGAGACAAAACATTGACTGAGATTTTTATGATTATCCAAAAAGGAGAATTTAATGTTTTTAAAAGTTGAGAAAATCGGCCCTAGAAATTTCCATATTTGGGATTTATCAACAATGTCCATTTGTAATCCAGCAGCTTAAAAAGACGAAGACCTGAGACACGGAAAACACTCGAGAAAGAATGACGCATGCAGATGCATTCAGGGAGAGACGGGAAGTGCGGAAGCCACGGAAGACGCTCGCACACGCACTGTCGTACCCTGCTGGTGGTTTTCTTGGGGCTGGGAGAAGTTATGTTCTAGAAATGCTTGAGAAGTTTTCTGGGGAAAAGTACTGGATTTATACAAAAATCAAATGGGAAGATGGAGCAGAAGGGGTTTAGAAGAGGCGGCGATTCAAGACGGGCAGCCCAAGAACTCAGGTGGCTTTGGAAGATGATGAGTCTCGGCTCAGCATATATGTTTGCATAGAATAAACACACAGCTTTATAATCATGTGCGAGTACACATTTGTGTGTGGCCCACACGCCTGCGTGACTGAACTTGAGTTCTTTTAACCTGAAGCCAAGTGCACAGGAAGGAGAATCTGCCTTTGAAGGCACAAAGACAAGGCTTCCCAGCCGCTTGGTACTGGATTTTGTAACAACTGCCGTGCACACACTGTGATCTCATGAATTTTTAAAAATGAAAATGAAGAAAAGCTACCTTCTTAAAAGTAGATTTGAGTTGTTGGAGCAGGTTTAGGTGTACAGCCAAATGGAAGGGAAGGTCCAGCGCTCTGTCTCCGCCCTGTCCCCAGGATGCACACGCAACCCCCTGCACATCTGGTACCATGGACGAGCCTGCGTTGACACATCTTTATCACCGGAAGCCCATGGTTGCATTGGGGACCTGTACAGCATAGTTTCACCACCCTAAATCCTCTGCTGTGCTTTTTGCTGCCTTTTGCAGATGATTGCACGGCTGGAGTCACCAAAATGGCTTCTCAGTAACGTGCATTGGAGTTTCCCTCATCTCTTCATTGCTTGAAAGCTCATTTCTTTTCAGTCGTGAACAGTATTCCATTGTTATTTATCCACTCCCCCTCTGTGGGACATACTAGTTGCTTCCAAGTTTGGGCAGTTATGAATAAAGCTGCTATAAACATCCCTGTGCAGGTTGTTTTTGTTGTTGTTTTGTTTGTTTGTTGTTTGGAGCATACATTTTCAACTCCTTTGGGTAAATTCCTAAAAAGTGTCACTTGCTGAATCATATGGTAAGAAAAGGTCTGGTTTTGTAAAAAACTGACTACTTCTGTTGAGAATCTTAGGACCCCTCTTAAGATAGCAAGTTGAGAATCTGTAGTTACTGTGAGTCCAGAGATGACGAAGAGTGTGGCAGGTCACTACCCAGGGCAACCTTAGACCTGGAGAAGCATGGGGCATGGTGGCTGAGACAGAAGTGCTCTGTGAAAGGCAGGTGGCTCAGAGCTGGGGGTGTGGTCAGGAATCTTGGGCCAGGTGGACTTGAGTTGATACTTGGGGCCTTTTAAATAAGTAAATAAATTTACTTACCTTTTAAGTAAATAAGTCCTAAAGCACACACAGGAGTAACCCATGCTTGGACCCTACCTTTGATGGCACTGAGGTAGAAGGGGCTGGGTGTTATGGTGCACACTTGTAATCCCAGCAGCTCGGGAGGCTGAGGAAGGATTGCAAGTTAGAGGCTAGCCTCAGCAACTTAGGGAAACCTAAGCAACTCAGGGTCTCAAAATAAAAATTGGAGAGATCAAACTTTGGGGATTTTTTAAAACAGCAAAAAAAAAATTATTTTATTTTTAAAAAGACTCTGAAAGATTCCCTCTCTGCCATCTTGTTTCATAGTTCATGGAAACACACATTATATGGTCCCTCACAAAAAAGACGTGCCAAGGAAAAATATTTGACAGCACTCA
>PVHX01022173.1:0-28244 GCA_004024805.1 Geosciurus inauris | reverse complement strand
CCCCCCCTCCCTCTCTCCCTCTCTCTCGCTCTCCCCCTCCCTCCCTCTCCCTCTCCCTCTCTGTCCTTTCCAGATGCCACAGCCTGAGCAGCTTCCCTCTGCTGCACCCGCCACCATGAGGTTCTGTGCCCCCTTAGGTCCAAGCAGTAGCGCCCGTTGACCATAACAGAAACCTCTGAAACCATGAGCCAAAATAAATCTTTGCTCCTTTCTGATGTTTTCCTCAGGTATTCTGTCACAGTAATGAAAGATGACGTCACAGCTCCTTTCCCAAGCGTTCTCTTCCTCTGTCTTGGTGCTCGTGCCTTCCTCCACTCTAAGGGGTTATCTGTGCCCCGTGTCCCAGCCCACGGTCCCCTTGTTCAACAGTGCAGCCGCTCCTCTGGTTGGGAACACACTCCTGTGTCCTGCGGCAGGTGTGGCCCTCTCCCTCAGGGCTGACATCTGCTTTTGCAGCTTCCCTGACAAGCTGCTGGGAAGGCCGTGCTCTCAGCCTGGTCCTGGTCCTCAGGCACAGCCCCGTAGTAAGCTGTCCTGGGGGCTGAGAGCCTCCTAAGAGTGCCGAGTGCCGCCCCCTGGCCCAGACCAACCGCTGCTCCTGGGGGCGATGGCTGGGAGGAGCCCTGAGGCCGGCCACTGTGAAGACAAAGCACTTACACCGTGACTGGATCTGTGACCGATTTTGAAGGAGGCCTCACTTTCCTGCTTTAACTTCTCCGCCCTCCCTTCTCCTCTCCCGCAGTGATCTGGGAACCTGAAAAGACTTGGGCATCCCAGAGGAAGGCCTTCGCTGCTGTGGCTGGTGCCTTATTCGACTGTCCCCTGGTCAGTCACCACCCAGTGCTGTTGGTGGGCAACGGGGCAGCCCCTGAGTGAGGGCCTCGTGCTGCCGGGGCCACACAGGTGTGTGTGGCTCATATTTCAACCCAAGTTTGCTCTACCCATGGGTGTGTGCCTAACGTGAATTATTCATCCGGCAGCATTTATCAGAAGCCCAGGGTATGCAGGCAGAGCCGTCCTGCTTGGTGGTCTTGGATTGAGGGGGTTCTTTGGCCTCATGATCGCCACCTGTGAGAAGCCACACACGTGCACAAATACACGTAGAAGGCAGCAGTTAAGCTCCGTGAGCTTGTGAAAACCCTCTACGCCACGGCTCCTCCCCAGCCAAACCCGTTACTCACCTATTCATGTCACTTACAAGTACCCAGCACCTGCCAAGGGCCAGGTACCATTTCAGGAACTGAGATGAAGAAGACAGGTCTCACGGGGCTGGAGAGCCTAGACACAGGTAAGGACCTCGACACCTCCTTTCTGGCAGAGATGGAATAATAGGGACCAAACTTAACCTTCCTCCTGAGACGGCAGTAAGCCAAAACCAGACCCGTCGTATGAAAGGACAGTTTTCAGAGCACTGGAATCAGGCACTGGGAACAGTGACCCCTGTGGGACAGCAAAGAAACCAGGTGGTCCCTCAGTAGCACCATTACAGCCTTGAGTTTTGGGGGCACAGCCCTGGGAGGGGGCCCAGGCTGAGCCAGCTGACCTCTCTAGTGGAGAAGACAGGATTGAGAGTTTGAGGAACCTCATATGAGTACATTCTGCAGAGCAAATCCCAGGGGACAGAGTGCCTCCCAGATAGCAAAAGGCTCACCTCCAGTGGACACACAGGAGGAAGCTGCCCCACATCACCTTAAAGGACAAGGAAATGGTGCCTGGCACTCAGGTAGGCCTTGAATAGTCCCTGCCACTACCAGCCAGACTGGAAGCCTGCAGGCATCGGGAGAGCACTGGTACTTGCCTCAGCAATGGTGAAAACCACTCCTGGATTAAATGAGGCTCTGGCCCTACCTAACAAATCATAAAAGCAAGGTTTGAAAGGTTTGAGAAATTCAATCACATCCCAGAGCAAATCTCAAGAATATTTGCAGGAGTATAAAAACACCCAGCACCCAGAAAGATGAAATTCACAATATCTGGCAACCAATCAAAGACTACCAAGCAAAGAAACAGGAAAACAGGACTTTTAATGAGGAGAAAAACTAATCAATCAAAACAGAGCCAGAACTGATGCAGATGTTAGAATTAGCAGACAAAGAAATTAGAAGTTACCATAACTGTACTCCATATGTTCAAAAAGTTTCGTAAAGATGTGGAAAATATTAAAAGGACAAATTGAACTTCTAGAGATGAAAACTATAATGTCTGAAATTAAAAACACCCGGGATGGATTAATAGCAGATTACACATTGCAGAAGAAAATGTTAGGGAACTTGAATGCATAGTAACGGAAACTATGCAAAATAAAACAAGAAGGAAAAAGAATTTTTAGGAAAGCTAAAAGAGCACCAGAGATCTGAGTGACATCGGGTGGCTTAATGTGCCACTGGTGTCCGTGGAGGGAACAGGAGAGAGAGCATGAGACACATGCATATTCAAGGACATAATGGTTATTTCCCCCCAAATTTGATGAAAACTATAAATTCACACACCCAAGAAGCTCAGTCAGCTTTATTCATGAGAAAACCACACCAAGGAAACTTTACCATGGTACATGATAATGAACTTGCTCGAAACCAATGGTGGGCAAAAAAATCTTTCAATGACACTTTGTATACAGAGGAACATGATAATCTGAGGGCAGCTTTCTCATTAAAAATAATACAGGCAAGAAGATGGTAGAAGAATGTACTCAAATTACAAAACTAAAAACTATCAACCTAAAATTTTATACCTGACTTCAATATTACCCCAAATGAGGAGAACAAAACCTTTTATTTTCCTTTTATCTTTCAACAAAAGCTGAAAGAATTTATATCAGCAGTGTCACACTACCAGAATGTTCAAGAAAGTCTACCAGAAGAAAAATGACACCAAATGGAAATGTAGATCCTCCCAAAGGATGGAAGAGCACCAGAAATGGGAACCACATGAGCAAGTGTTAATGTCTCTCTTATTATATACATCCCTCTTTGTGATAAAATTGATTACTTAAACAAAATAACAACGTGGTATGAGATACTGTGTTATACATAAACAATTATAGCTAATAAGCCATATAAAGGAACAAGATGGATTCAAAAAAACTGTTAAGTCCAAAAGAGGGCCAAAGGGGAATAAAGATGGTGGAGTCAAAAACAAACAGCAAGGTGACAGGCAAACTGAACAGGGTCGATAATTGCATTAAATATAAATTGTCCAAATTCTTTAGTTAAAAGGCAGGTAGCGTCAGATTGGATAAAAGTAAGAAACCCAGTTTATAAATAAAGACAGAACTAGATTAAAAGTAAAAGGACAGAGACAGCCAGGCCATGCCAACACTGACCAGCCAGAAACCTGGAATGGTGAGTTGATGTCAGAGAAAGCAGGTTTTAAACAGAGTTCCACTAGGGTGAAGAACAGTACTTCACAAGGGGAGGTCTGTTCGTCACGAGGACGTGACAGCCCTAAATGTTTATGCATTGTATTGTGACTTATCAAAAACACATCGAGAAGAAGCCTGTAGACCTGCAGGGAGAAACAGACAGACCCGTGGTTATCAGTGATGTCAATTCCCTTCTGTCAATAACCGATAGAACACGTGGACGGAGAAGCCACAGTGATTTGAAGACTTAACCACATCAGTCACCTTGGCAGTTGCTAAAGTAGTCGCCACGCAACAATGGGGTCCACGTGATTTGCTTGGACCATCTGCCATTGTGAGTCCTAACGCCAGCCTCAAGAAACAGGGAAGATAAGAAGAGAACACAGAAATCCAGAACAGTACACCAATAAATCTAGTATTGGAGATGAAATATAAGGATCCTTTTAAAGATACAGACTGTCAAAGCTCACTCGAAAATTCTTTTTCCGGGGAAATTGCCTCCAGAACTGCAGAAAGGCGACGGCCCTCTGCAGAGGCTGGAGCTGGCTGGCACCTGTGTGCGCCACCTAGAGGTTGCAGCTTCTCATTTGCTATTTCTGGAAAAAGAACCACAGACCAGAGACACCCACATCAGGATTAGCCAGTAAGTTAAAGAACCAGGCTGCAGACACAAGAAGTCTGCACTCAACCCAGACATTCCGAGGCCAAGGCCTCCTGGGCGCTTGTATTTTTAGAAGAGACTGCTATGCATACCCACCAGCCCTTACGCTTCAGATCAGGATGGTCGGTGGATGGAAACTGCCAGGGTTTCTCAATCACAGAGGCTCAGGAAAGATGGGCCAGCAAAACAGAGGATTGAGGATGGCTTGGGATGTGAAGGAAGAACACAGGTCTGGAAAGCATTTCCAATGGGACCTCTAAATTAATTGTCTTCTGCAGTTGCAAAATAATCAGGGAAATGCCGTCTCTGGGAAACCAAGGGCGAGGGAGTTGCTAACAAGTCCAACCACTCCTGCCTGCACTGCTTGAGGAGCTGGGCCCTTTTCAGCCCCAGACCAGTCCTTCATCTGGCCCCTGTCCTCCAACCTCTGACCTTGGCCGTGTCTTCTCCAGCTGCAGTGCTATTCTGCAAGGTCTGTCCAGACCCTGGGGCCAGCTCTTGGTCAGGGACTAGCCGGGACCTGGGGCTGAGAGCTGGCATCTGGTCCCACTGCCCTTGCACAGCAGGCCTTTCCCTTCTTCTCAGTTCTTACACAGGACTTGCCCTGTGCCCCCTGTGGCCTCCTGAGGAGTCTCCAGGAATCCAAAGGCCCAGGGCACCATGGGTGGAGTCTCAGCAGTTTATCCTCCCAACTCTCCTAGCAAGCAATCTGTTCTTCGTTTTGTGATGTGTGGCGGAGGCAGGGAGCTGGCACAAGCTACGTGCCTGTGTGGGCTGGTGCAGGGCTCACATGCACACCCCGAGGCCCCGTGTCCCTGTTGTCACGGATGCTAGCCATGCGGCTCCACGAGAGGTGGCAGGATTGACACCCAGCCCCACAGCCATCAGCCCCTGCACTGACACCCTCTGGGGAAGGACCACACCATGTCACCTCCCAGACTGCCTGACCTCTGGCCCCTCGTGGCCCCAGAGCAGGTGCTGAATCAGCGTTTACAGTGAGCTTGGCCTTGGCTCCAGGTAAGGTAGGGCTCAGTGCTTTCAGGGGTCCTGAGCTACAGCTCTCCCCATGTTGAGCCTCAGACCCCCCTGCCTGAGGTTGTGTGGGGTGCCCTGAAAGCCTCCTGTCCCATCGCTTGAACCTCCAACTGGAACATGCCAGGGTCATCAACCTGTGCAGAGCCCCTTCTGCTCGCTAGCAAAGCATGTGAATGTGGTGCGGCCGGAGAGACAGGCATGAAAGTGGCCTCGCCCACGCAGTGAGGAAGGAAGCCGCCTCTCTGAGTCCTGCTGTGGTCCTGCTCCTGTGTGTTTGTGCATCAGAGGAGAGCTCAAAGGCCTGTACCCCCAAAGCAGGAGCTCCCTGGATTCCCAATCCACTTAACAAATCATCTGATCAGTGATCAAACAGAGGGCTGTCTTCCTCTGGGGCAGCCTAATGACTGGGCTGGGGCTACAGTTTCAAGCAGACCAAAAGGTGGCCATGTTGGCTCCAGGGCAGGGACGGGGGCAACTTGGGTTAATTTTTCTTGGCAGGAAACTAAATCAGCTGGAACACAGGCGTGCTCTTTATTAGCCATGCCCTGCTTCCAGCAGGCCGGGGATGGCTCGGGAGCTTCCCTGCCTCCCACCTGCTCCTCTGCAGAGAGGGCAGGGGAAACACGTTTCTTAAAAGGAAGCAGCCCACTGACACATGACGCAGCAGCCCACGTGGAGGAGAGCTGGAGGAGCACAGCAAACCATGCCCAACATCTGGAATGGCCACACCACTCCAGGGTGGCTCGGCTGGAATGGTCCTGGCTGCCCATTAGCCAAGCCACAGGCAGTTGGTGAGGGGCAGGCCTGGCAGGTGCAGCCTCAGCCCACCCTGCAGACTTGGTCCATGAGGAGACCAGGCATCTGTCTGGGGACGGGGCCACAGGAACGGGACCCTGGGACCTGCCAAGGAGCCACAGTGGGAAGGCAGGCCTCACGTCCAGGGTCCGATGCAGCCACGCCCAAGACAGGTCTGGGGAGCTTTCAGGTGCTCCCTTGGCAGCAACTTGTCTGACGGCCATTCTTCCTGTCTGGTTAGAACTTCCCTCTGGGCTCTGTACTATCCAGGGAGTCGGAAATGAAGCTGGGAATGGATTCGACACCCAGGCAGGGGGAGCAGGGTCTCTGGCTGGCCAGTGTCCTGTGGGTTCACAGCAGGGCTTCTGCCAGCTCTACTCGTCACCGGGTCCCACCAGACCACCCACCCTCTCCACCGCACCCAGCTGCCCCTCAGCCTTCTGCAGCCTCCCCCTCCCCGTGGACCCTCCACTTCCAGGCCTCAGTCCCACGAGCCCCATAACTCCCGAGTGGGGACCCACGGCCCTGGCCTGCGTGTCCTGCATCTTCACTTGGTTAAGCCAAACACATCTCAGACTCCACAAGCCCGGCTCCCTTGTGAGGGCCTTGGCCTGCTGCTCGTCTTACCTCAGGAGATCCCCCTGCCTCCCGTCTCAGGGTCTCCCCCTGCTACCACTGCTGCTTACTGGTACACTCCCTGCCATCTCTGATCCCACAAGGCCAGAGTCATGCTGTTTCCTCTGTCCCCAGCACCGCAATCTGCCCTGCACGTCCCACAACAGATGCAGAGTGCCTGGTCCAGCTGGTGAGTTCCTGAAGCAGTTCTCACGCATCAAGACCCGCAGTTTGGCTCACATTTATTCAGATGTATTTCCCATTGGAATTCTCATTGCCTTCTCCAGGAGGTCTTCTAGGTGTCCCCGGGTCGTCTTCTGCCCCTCACGTCACTGTCCCTGCTCTTCTGTTGGACATCGGCTGTGGGAACTTTCGGCTTTTCCAGTCCCCTGGGGATGCAGCTCCTTGAGATGATGCCCTCCCAACCCTGGAGCCATGGCCGTCAGACTGTCCCAGGGATGCAGTGCTATCCCAAGGGCACACCCTGCACAGTCCACACCATGAGCAGCAAGTGTCCAGGGGCCAGGCAAAGCACCGAAGTGCTCAAGACACAGGGCAGGACCCATGGCAGGCTGGGTGGGGACAGGCTCCCACGCCTGGCCTGGAGTCGGAGGGCGAATGGTGGCCATGGCCCTCCATGTGTGAAGCCCAATGACCCAAGGGCCCAGCATATGGCTTCTCAGTTGGTATGAGTTCTTCTGAAGGAGATTAGGGCCTTTTGAAGTACTCATAATTGTAAGGAGGCTGGGGCGAGGGTCTCCCCTTTGACAGGGGTGAGCAGTTTCCGTGGCTGAAATTAGAATTCAGCAGCCGAGCCACGGTAGGCGGAGCTGGAGGTCAGAGGTGAGATTCCACTTGCTGGTAATGAGCCTTAATGAGGTGATCAGGGGCCACGTCACAGAAGAAGCCAGCGGGCCTGGCGGGGTGGGGGCTCGCAAGATGAATGACGGCATTATGTGGGCGCCGGGACAGCAGCTCTGGTCTGTCCCCTGGAGAAAGGTGTGAGGCCATTCCTCATGCTGTCCTCACTTTCCTGGGAGAAGGAAGTGGCTGCACAGGCCACGGGTCACAAAGCAAAAGGGTCTATTTTTAGAAGGCGTGAAAATCATCTGCTCCTTGTCTTTTCTTTGGAGGGACTCGGTGCTGGAGGAGCTGCTGGGTGGACACGTCACGGGACGAAGCTGCTCTCTGCAGAGGGAGACCTGTGGATGCAGGTTCGGCGAGTGGAGGGAGCACGGCAGGGTCCCAAGGCCCTTCCTGTCTGCCCCTGCCCTGGGACCCAAGCCTTTGTCCCCAGCCTGCTCCACAGGCCGGGAGGAGGCGGACAGGGCAGCTCAGGATGAGGGAAGGGTGTGAAGAAGTTTCCATGGCAGGAGGACCAGAAAGACAAGGCCAGACACCACCTGGCAAGGGCTGCCTTGCGCCAGACCCTCTCGTGATGGGGTCCCCTTCTCCAGCAAGGTCTTTGCCGATGTCGTTGGTCAGGCGGACCCCAGCCTGGAACGCTGTGCCTGAAGCCAGCACGACCGTCATCCTGATGAGAAGACGCCCGGACTAGGCAGAACAGCCTGCGAGCACAAAGGCAGAGATGGTGGCTCTCGGTGGCAGTGGCTCTCTGAGGGGCCCAGGAAGGCTGAGGCTTGGCGGTCCGCAGCAGGCCCCCCTCCCAGACTCGGAGGGGACGGACGCTGCCACACCTTGACCGTGGACTTCCAGCCTCCAGAGCTGAGAGAGACCCGCCTGTGGCACCTGGTGCAGCCGCCCAGGAGAGATGCGCCACTAGCTCTTCCCAGAGCGCGGCCCTCCTGGGTCTCTGGAGCTGACCGGGAGGACGAGGCCGGGCCCAGGGCTGTCCAGCCAGGTGAGCCAGTGTCTGAGAAGTGGCCGGCTACACCCAGTGGGGTTCAGGGGACACAGCAGAGCTAACCCAGGCTAGGGAGGCTGAGCCTGTGGAGGTTCCATCCCCACCTGCCGTCCCCGCCCTGCGGCCTGTAGTCTGACCCAGGTGTCCTGCATCACCTAAAGGTCCCCTTATGAGCCTGACAGTGCAGAGGCACCAGCTGATGAGGCCACCATGACACACACCACCAGCCCTTGGGGCCACCTGGGTGTTCCCTGGCTAGGCTGCCCCTCTGAAGCAGAGGTCAGTGCCAGGACCCAGTTGGGTGCCTCTTTGAGAGGAGCGTGGAGCTCCAGGGCTCCGGAAGAGCTTCCTCACCAAGGCGCAAGCCGGGGCCAGACCAACCCACGTTCCCAAAGGAAAGCACACCATCATCCCTCCCAAGTGTGACACCCTAGCCTCGGCAGGGTCCTGCCCTGGCTCCCCTGCCCCACGGTGTCCTGGGACTTGGCTTCTGTCCACTGTCCATCTAAATCCCAGCATGGAGCTCCCACACTGCCCTGGAAGCTGCTCAGGACACCCAGAGCGCCCAGCCTTCCTGCCCCTCTTCCTCCCTCCCCATCGCTGCACCCCTCTCCCACTAGCCTGGGCCCTCGAAAGCAGCAGGTGTCCAGCCGGCTTAGGGTCAACCGCAGCCTCTGTTCACGGCATGCTGTGTAGAATCAAGCGTGTCTGGACCATTACTCATTCCCAAGAAGGACCCCACTAATGTCCCCAGTGGGTGCTCATGCCACCCCCTTGACGGACGCCAAGGACGGGGTGAAGCACCAGCACAAGGTGGTGACCATCAAGGCGTGGGAGGCCCCTCTTTATTATGAAAAGACCTCAGCCATTTATTTTATGGTTTAAAAGTTTGCCCCACATTTAAAGGGCCCACTGCAGCACTTCCCATCCGCTGCCCCCAGGCCCAGTGCTCCTCCGTTCCCCCCCTACTTCAGCTCTGCTGCCCAAGGTCACTCCCTCTCACAGTGGTGATTTTTGAGGAACGGCCACAGTTTCCCATGTGCCGGCCCCATGGCTGGACTCTGCATTCACCCCTCAGTCATAGCACCCTCCCTCAGAATCCTAGTATCAGGCAATTAGTATGAAATTCTTAAGATACAATGGCTTTACATTAGCCTTTTTGGTTTAATTAATCTTTTATACAAATTAACATCCAGCAGAAAACAGTATTTATAAACATGGAGTACACATTGGTTTGTAACTTATTTTTCCTGCCCAATTTCAACTTGACATTTAAAAAAATGTGTTCCAAATCTTCTTTACCTCAAAATAGATTTTCAAGCCATGTTTTTATATGTTAAAGCTTATGTACTATAAAAGATTGATTTATTTAGATCACAATAAACATCCTAGATTTCTGTGCTGTTACTACTTTCTCCACCGGATTCAAGTTATACTTGTGATATGCCTATTCTCAGGACTTTCTTTGAATCATTTTATACCTTTAAAGCCATAAGTTTTGTTTTGTTTTGTTTTGTTTTTGTAGCAAATAACTAAAGGTCAAATTTATAGAAATCAGAAGAGCAGGTCAGATTTCTGCTTCCAACCAAGATGGAGTAAGAGGGACTAGGTTTTCCTGCTGGAGATGATTAGAACATCGGGCAGAACACGTGAAGAAGAGGCTTCCCAGAGCATCAGCCTCAGGCACCAACGGCAGTGCCCCTGAGGACCGTGGGCCCCACAGGGGAAGTTCTAGACTGGGCAGGCTAGGGCCAGAAGGGTCTCAGGCTTTCTGAATTGAGGAGATGGAGCTGAGGTCAGGAAGGTCCAAGACAGGTGGGGTGAGTGGGGTAGAGGCTGAGCAGGCAGGGAGAGAGTGCTCCATGGGGACTTGTGGTGGGTCCCTCCTGAGTCTTCAGCTGTGTGCTGTCCAGGGCATGCATGCGAGGAAACGACTGGAGGAACAAGAAAAGAATCATCTGGAAGGTTTCGAGGAAGCCATGCATGCAGCTCACTCAGGACCAGACACATGCTGGGAAACATCAGAGTTCCTGTGGAATCAGGGCTGTCATCAGGAGGGGCTTGCCTCCATGTCTGTACAGAACATGGAGCCTCCAACTCCACAGTGACCAGGTCCTGCCCACAAGCTCCAGAGCAGACCCCAGGACACAATCTGCTTCCACATACCCTGACCGTGTGTAGAACTAAGCCAATCCCATCTACAGGAACACACAAGGTAAAACACGAGGTGTGGCCATGGAAAATCACATGCAGAGAGGCGGGGAAACCTGGCTCTCAATCAGGAGAAACCTCCATTGACTTAGAAATAGCTCAGAGCCTGCGATGACTAGACAAGCGGAGTGTGGCCCGTGTAGCCAAGCTCAGGGAAAGATGGAGCGTGTTGAGTAGAGACATGGAGAACATGGAACAGGCACAAGCTGACCTTCTAGAAGGTCAGAAGCTTGTAAAATCTACAGTATCTGAGCCTAAGGATGCAACAGACGGTGAAGGGCTGTTGGGTGTCGCAAAAGGAAAGGCCAGTGAGACTCACCGACACAGCAGCAGGAGCCGTCCGCTGGGAACGAGAGGGAGGGAAGATCGAAACCGCCACAGAGCACATCCCTGCCGGAGCTGCAAACACCTGACACGTGTGACTGGAGACCCAGAAGAGGCCAAGGAAGGGGCTGGGTAAGTACGTGAGAAGTAATGACCAAGGCTTCCCCAAGTTCAGTCAACTGCAATCCCTCAGATGCAAGGAGCTCAGTGAGCGGAAGCACAAGAAACATGAAGAAAGCCGCACATGGCTCAGAACCAGCAAAAGAAAACCACCCCAGACTCAGAGAGAGAAGGCGCATGACCCGTGGCTGTCTTCCCCCCAGAAGAGGATGTGAGCTGGAGGGCAGGGGGCGGGCACCGTCCCACAACGCAGACCCCGCAGCAGGGGTGCTCCTTCGGTGACAAGGTGAAGGATTCCCTGCACAAAAACTGGAAGAATGCACCACCAGACCCAGACTGCAAAACAGGTGTGCGTGGTCTTTGGACGGAAGGAGAGTGGGGCCAGATGGCAGCGTGCGTGAGCAGCAGGGACAGGAGAGCCCAAGGGGAGGCTCCGTGGGGGAACTCGGACATCTTACTCTGATGTCTGTAAGGAAGTCACACCATAGTGTGGGTCTGTAACAACATGCAAAGTGCAGGAGAGCACACTGCAAGGCCCCAGGGGACAAGAGGAGGCCGAGGGCAGGGGTGGGAGGAGGCCGTGGTCCTGGCCTGGGCTCCAGAGCGGCCCCCATTCCCGCCCCATGCTGTGGGGGCTGAGGAACGGGAGTTTCTGGGTGCTGTCCGGGTGCTGTCTGGGCCTCTGCTGGTGGAGCGGGGCTGGGCAGAGCTGTGGAGTCTGGTCCAGGGAGTACGAGGTGGACAGGAGGAAGCGGCCCTCGCCCCCGCCCCCCGTGGGCCAGGCACAGCAGAGTATCCACTCTGTTTTGCTCCAGGCTCACACCTGGACCAGGAGAGGCCGTGGCTTGGGAGGGCGAGGGAGGCAGGGATGGTAGTGAGGCTGTGAAGTCAGGCAGGGGAGGGCGGGGAGGGCAGCAGGGGGACACAGGGGCGGGGCATGAAAACATGGAGGAAATGCAGTCAGAGCCCGGGCGGTCCGCGCTTGGAGAGCGGAAAGCCGGGTGTTTGCAACTGCGGTGAGGTGGGGCCACTGCCCAGGATGACCCGGTCGTTGATGACCATGGAGGGCCAGCAGGGCAACGGCAGCCCGAAGAAAGCTCTTGAAAATTCAAGAACTAAGTGCATAAGTGTGCAGGGCAGAGTGGGAGGGCACTGCCAGCCAGGATGGCTGGGCAGGGGGGCGCCCCTGAGGAGGGGGATCTGGAAGCAGCAGGAGGGAGGCAAAGAGCTCTGAGAGGCTGCAGGGCCCACTGTGGAGGGAGCAGAGCCTGGGAGGGTGCAGAGGGAGCGGCAGGATGGGGAACAGATTTCTGAGGTAGGTCGGAGTGGGCTGCACAGCCTCCCGGGGAGGGCCCCGCTGAGAGGCTCCTTCCTGCCGGAGAGACAGGCACCCAGGGGCTCCCTGGGGGGTGGTCCTCACTACAGTCCCCACCCAGAGAGGACTGAGTGTAAGTGAGGGTGCAGCCGCAGCCCTGAGAGCCTGGGCCCTGAGGCTGAGCAGCATCCGCCCCATGCCAGCCCCAGGCTGGGTGTAGGATGAGGACGCGGCCCCAGCCTGCTGCCATCCCTCCACTGCTTGCCCAGCCGGCAGCGGCTGCAGCTCTCTCTCCCTGCAGGCCTTGCTCCGGGCTCAGCGCTGGAGTCACACCAGTGCACAGGATGCAAGGTGCAGGATGCGGGGCCTCTGAGCGGGCCTGCCCGTCAACTAACGTCTACGCAGACGGGAAGTTCTTCTAAAAGTCTATCATGAGGTGGAGCAGGGTGGAACTTGAGTGACACGCAGCCTACAATGCCTATAAAATAAGGTTTGATTATCTGCCTCTCAAGATGGCTACAAAGATGCACCCACAAAGTCAAAATCAAAAAGCACCCGCCAAGTTATGTTTAATATTCTTCCATTTAACACCATTAATATTAAGGGACTGTACAAATGTAAGAGAGGATGCTCCATTGTGAGTTTATCATGGCCAGGGCAGGACCAGCAAGCGGACCACGGTGGACACTGGGTGGAAATGTCCCTCCCTGTCTCGTCTCTCTCCCTCCACGCGCCTGGAGCGGGGACAGGGGATTGAACTCGGGGCACTTGACCACTGAGCCACATTTGTAGCCCTATTTTGTATTTTATTTGGAGACAGGGTCTCACTGAATTGCTTAGCACCTCACTTTTGCTGAGGCTGGCTTTGAACTTGCAATCCTCCTGCCTCAGCCTCCCGAACTGCTGGCCACAGCGCCCAGCAATTCACAATTGTTTCTTAATAGTTTATGAAATACATTGATTTGTACTTTCATTTTATGCCATTTTTTGGTACATCATCCATGTGATTTATTTTGAAATAGCTTTTAAATTATTTCCATTGTTAACATTCCAGGGTACATTTCTGAGGAATAGCCTGCATGCACCTGACTCGGGCTGACACTGATGAACCAGTGTCTGTAGTCTGCCCCTGAATCCTGAAAGGTGGCTGCACTCACCACTCATGGTGCTCATGGCCCTCTTCTAACACTAGAATCTGGTTTCCACACACTCTTCTATGAACAATCCAAGACCGGAGCCTGAGATAAGGGGTCACCAAGTAGGACCATGTGGGCAGTTGCGTCAGTTGTAGAGAGCTGATTTTCCCTAAAGGGCCAGGACGTGGCGTCTCAGCTCCAGGAAGCAGGGACTATGCTGAGCACCTCTCCTTCAGGTGGCTGCTGGCCTCTACCCAGTTGGCCTCCACCCGGCGCTGGAGAGAGCAACACCGAGCTTCCTGTGGTTTTGACTGCCTTCCTGCCAAGGGGGCTGCGGGGTGCTGTCCTCTTCAGCACTACTCTCTAGCCACAGGCATGGGCACCCAGATCTGCAGGTGCAACTTGACCTTCAGAACAGATGGGCTGACTAGGGTGGACAGGCCAAGGGTCCACTGACCCCACCAGAAGGCAAGCTGTGCTCCTAGTAAAGCCAGTCTGCAGTGTTTGAGTCATCCGGCCCCAGAAACCAGTCAAAGAGGCATCTTGCTCAAAGTCATAGGTGGGTGGTCAGTAAGCTGTCCAGATTCACCAGTGAAGAGTCAAAATTTGTAAACTTGACCCTTTAATGACCTGAGAGTGTCCTGACTATGAGTCCAGTTCTGCCTGTTGGAGCCTCCCCTGAGACCCAGGGACACGTCGGCTCACGTGGGCCAGGGCTGCTCAGCAGCAGAGGTCATACACGTATCAGGGCACTTGCTCCTCTTTCACCAATGGTGACCCACAGTGACAGGTAGGAGAAGACAGGGCTGGGTTTCCACCAGCCTCCCCCGAAGGACTTACTGACGCTGTTCTGAACCTCCTCTTCAGGTTTCATCTCCTGCAAAAACTCACGGGAAGACCTTCACCAGGATTCACACAGGTTCCGGCTGGGGAGACGGCGGGCGAAAGGCTGATCTAGCCTCCTTCACGCCACAGAGTGAAAGGCACACAATGGGCCACAGACAGGCAACTTGGGCAGTGGCACAGGAGCTGGGAGGACCCTGTGAGTGTCCAACCCCCGTGGCAATGAGGTCACTGCTGCCAGGATCAGAGCACTGGAGCCCCTCCAGGACCCCAGAAGGCCCGACCTGCCAGCCGTGGCCCAGGGCTGCTGCGGGACACAGGGAGGACCAGCCCGAGGAGCGAGTTCCCCGAGGCAGGCGCCAGCTGGAGTCTGTCCTCCCCTAAACTGGATCTTCATTTAAAAACCACTGAAAATTGTACAGCCTTTCCAGGATGTCAGAATGGCTTCCGCGCAGGTGACTGATGCTCTGGGGCCCATAGGGATTCCACTGGCTGAAAACTGACAGCGCGTTTCTCACCCTTCCCCAGGCTGTCTGCCAAGCAGCCTGTGCGCTGCCACACGCCAGGGTAGACAGGAAGCCGAGGCTTCCTCTAGGTGCGCGGCTCCTGGCCTGCCCAGAGTCACACAGCAGGCTCCTGCACACACGCTCATGCACACACATGCACACACGCGCGTGCATACACACGCACACACACGCACACATGCACACGCACACGCACATACATACATGTGCACACACACTCACACATGAACATACACATATACACATGCACACAGATGCACACACATGCCCACACACTTGTGCACACATGCCCACGCACACACATATACACATGTACACACACCCACACTCACACACATGCACACACTTACACACATGCACACATGCCCATGCACACACATGCACACACTTACACACATGCACACATGCCCATGCACACACATGCACACACTTACACACATGCCCGTGCACATGTGCACACACGTACACACCCACATGCCCATACTCACACACATGCCCGCACACATGTGCACACACACGTGTGCTGTGCTGTCTCGGTCCCCTCAGCCTTAGCACAGAGCCAGGATGATTTATTCAGAACCCAAGTCAAATTGTGTCACTTCTCTGTTCAAAGCTCCACCTCTTGCTGCTCCTCAGCCACGCCAGCCTCACTCTGGGCTCAGCATCCTTTGACTCCTGTTCTTTCTAGAAGAATCTTCTGGCTCCCAGAGAGCACACGGCTTGATCTCTCACACCAGCTCAAGTCTGTGTTGAATGCTCGCCCTGTCCTTCAGGTCTCCTACTTAGCAGTCCCCGGCAGCTGCCTGCTATGGCCTCCATATCTGTGGCCCTCCAGAATTCCTGTTGGACTTGAACTTGAACCTCATGCCCCTGCACTGAAGTGAGGCCTTTGGAAGGTGGCTAGGCCATGAGGGCTCTGCTCTCATGAGGACCTGAGCTTTGTAAAAGGTCTCCGGGGAGCCAACTGGCCCCTCTGCCCTCCTGATGTTCTGCCCTGGGAGGACACAGCAGAAGGGCCCTCAGCGCATGCCAACAGCTGGCATCTTGAGCTCAGTGTCCCCAGACTCCATGACTGTAAGAAATGAACTCTGTACCCAGTCCGTGGCATTTTGTTAGAGCTGCAAGAGCAACACTAGGACGCTACTTACACCACTTGTTTTTAGCCGTAGTATTAAAAAAACATGAAACGTGTTTGTTTTGCTTTCTGTCTACTACTCTATTACATAAACTCTGAGGATGGGGACACAGGGACCACCTTGAACAGGGACGCTTGGCAATCATGTGCATCAATACACACTTGTCGAGTGAATGAATTAAAGGATAGAATGTATGAAATAGCAAGATCGTGTTGCATATAAAGTGAGGTAATTTTCCTATTTTCATTTAATGCCATATTAGGGGAATTTTCTCTATAGTTAAATACCATCCAAAAGCAAAGCCCCCAGTCTGTGCCATATTTCGCTCACATGGGTGCCTAGAGGTCACTCAGCCATTCCACATGCTGGGGAATTTGAGTTGCTTCACATTTGTAAGTAACTGTGTGAGCAATGTCCACCCTGAGCTTCACCGCGTACTTTCTGAGGGTTGGATACATGCTCTGTGCTGGGCTTGGTTCTGGGGTTCCAAGGGTGAGGGCCTCGTCCTCCCCGTGCAGCTCACAGGCAGGCAGAGGAGGTGCAGGACTCAGATGGGAAGTGCCGGAGAAGAGCCCAGACTGCGCTGGAACTGGCTGCGCAGACTTCCCGGCAGGTGCTGGCCCCTTGGTGTGTGTTTCTCTTCACCGTTTAGGCCAAATGTTTTCTATTTATCCATCCTCAACTGAGCAACTCCTACTATAGCTTCATCCAGAGAAATACTCATTTCAGATATTGTGCTCTGTAGTTCTCAGAGTTCTGTGTTGTATAACTCCATTGAAACCCGGACGAGACTCAGCTCTGCCTCAGCAAGCGCCTGAGCGGGGACTGGGTTGCCCACGGCGCGGTGTGCTGGCGTTGATTGTGACCTTTTTTTTACAATAACATAAGATAGTGAAGGGCACGGCTGGTGGACAGACTCTTCACAGTCCACTGAGTAATGAAAAGGGAAGGGTAAAGGCCGAGGTCAAGGCAGGGGACTGCCGTGCTTTGCGGGGCACCCCATACGGTCTCTCTGCAGTCCAGCTGGTCTGGAACACAGGCAGAAGGAAGCCCGGCTGGCAGAGGGCGGTAACAAAGCTGGAAAGGGGGGGCGCCGTGTGGGTTGAATGGAGTCCTCGGCGGGCGAATCTCCATGGCTCAGCAAGGCAACACGACTATCACCAACGAACCGGAGCTATCCTGAGAGCAGGCCAATACTGCCCATGCTTCTTGTTATAACGATGCGGAAGGAACTTACCAAACTAAGTCATGACATTTTGCATGTTTTACAGCAACACTGGACTGAGGTAAGAGGACCCGCCGATAACGGCTTAGCTCACATTCTAGACATTCAGTGTATTTCTAGAAACTGCATGGAAATGCAAAGCGTGATAAGAAGTCATAAAATACAGAGAAAGATGCGCACTTAAAAGCAGAGTTAGGTTATTGCCAGTAAAACCCTGACTTAAGAACGATATTAAATCACTCACTATTCTTTTCAGTCTTCCCTGCAATTTCTACTCAAAACTAGTTTCCCAATTCACGAAGTTACTGCTTACTATTCCAACAATAATCGGGACCCCGAACTGAAGGCTTCACCCCCACTCCAGACGCAGGGTGTCCTGGGTAAGAGCTCTTCACTTGGGGTCAGGCAGAAGGAAGCTGCTTTCGCTCACACCACAACCCACACCAGGCATCCTGTGCTCCTGGCAAGTGAGGAGGGTCGGTGAGAGCCAGACCCCGCCGTTCCAGGCCCCATGGAAGCAGCACACACTTCTCAGATCCAGGCCCAGTTTCCCCACACCCAGAACATTCTATGCAGAACTGCCTGGACATTTTGCCCAGTCCATTTAGTTCCCAAGCTTCTTAACTGGCATCCGTGTCTTTATCACAATGAAACTGCAAGGGTGTGGGTGGCTTTTACTGCTGGTCCCAGGGGGCTGATATTAATTGGCCCTCAAATCTTTCCCAAAGAATGAAAATGCCTTTGAGGATATGAATGGATTAGAATTCCCCAAGAAAGACAAGCTGGCGAGAGTGACACTTCCCTTCTCTATTGTTTAAAGAACAGAATGTGTTTCTTTTTATCCTAATATAAGAGCGAATGCAGCAGTATAATAAAAAGCAGAGGTGGAATTTCTTCTGTCAGGGAATTTCAAAGGGATGCGATCTCCTTTGAAAAGCTGGAATGACTTCTGAGCCGAGCCTGCTTGGTACGTGGGGCAGGCTGGTTTTAAACATACCCAGCGCGAGCTGTCCACCTGACAGTGTGTGACTGGTCCAGGTGCAGATGGATCTTGGAGGTTACTCTTGTCAATATGAGAACTATGAGAAACATCCACCTTTGAGAGTTTCAGTTTTGCTATTTGAGGAAGAACTTGCTCAGTTCCACCCCCCTTTTCTATATTTGGGGCTACGTAAATTAATTCCAGTCTTCTTCGGAGGTGAAGGAAATTTCTCTGATAAAAAGTCATTGATGTTTTCCCGTTTTTCATCATTTTTTAAACTGTACTGTAACATTTTATGAAGGCTAATTTAATGGAATGTCATGTTATTTATGTTACAGAGTGGATCTGAGGATAGAATAAAAAAGTCTGGCTTTTTGATAATGAGAAACAGAATTTTAAACATTGAAAAAATAGGCGGAAAGCAAAATGTTATGGTATATTAGCATTATGGCATATAGATGTAATTACTTTTTTAAAAAAATGAAATGATCTGTGTTTCTAAGAACTGAAGAGAATATAGACACATTTAAGGAAAAACAATTTTTATAGACACTCAACATTGTATTATTTTTATTATAATGTCACCTCAGTATGCATAAATATGTGCTGTTGCAATATCTCTATATGCTACATGAAGTGAGACAAAGCCTGGACAAGAATGGACAAAACGAAAGCCACTAAGGTCCACATGTGCCATACTCACCTGACACAGTGACGTGCTATTCTGCTGAGATTCCTCTGAAATGAAAGAGGCCAGGGGGCAGGGTGCTGGCGTGGTGCCCCCCGCCCCCCAGGTATGATATGTCCTGCAAAGGTTCGTGTGCTAGAAGCTTGGCCACCAGTGGCATGAGGTTGAGGAGCAGTGTGACTTTAAGGGGGGGCTCCTGTAGAAGGCCATCAGGGCATTGGGAGGACTGGCCTCAAAAGGAGCGGGTGGAGTTCTTGTGGACTCCTGCTTAGCTCTTGCCATACAGCAGGGCCATCCCGTGTGCTCTGGCCCTCCCACCTGGCTGATTCCCTTTCTGCTTGTCCGCCATGGTATGACCAGTCAGGCAGCCCCCACCAGGGGCTGAACATAAAAGGCCACTTGTCCTAGACAGTCACTCTCCAAAACTGAACTAAATAAACTTTTCTTTCCAAGTATCCAGTTCCGGTTATTTTGTTATAGCAACGGAAAGCAGACAAATGCAGATGCTTTCCCCCCTAGGTCTATCAGAAGGAAAAACTCTTCCAGCCAGCCAAGTGCCCAAGTTCAGCCTATTCAGCTGTCACACTCCAAGGTTGTGGCTTTATCGGAGGTCCTGTCATTTAACGTACATCTGCCTCAAGTGTCCAGGTATGTGCACTGGCCCTAAATAATTGTCCTGTTAAATCCAGGACATGGCCACCAGGGCCAGGCAGATGTCATCTCCAATAGCTGGACCACCTCTCCAGCTCCGTGCTTCCTCGTTTCAGGCTCAGTGTGCTGTGCTTCTCCACCGGCCCAGCCCGTGGGGAACGACGTGTTCACACTCTGCTGTGTGCGGGGGCTAGTGTGCTGCAGCGGGGATTTCTCCATGCATGCTAAGAAGTACAGGATCCCTTCTCCCAGGTCTCGGTATTTTAAAAAATCTCCTTGATCTCTGTGACAGTGTTTCCCCCGTTCCCCTTCCTTCAAGAAAGGTTCCATGGTCCCTGCACCTTGGCCCCCAAGACGGGAGCCGGAGGCCTTGCTCCGCTTTCCTCGCCCCTGCTGTACATGCGGAGCTGGAGCCCTGTCCTTGCTCCCTGTGCAGCTGTCCTCGCTCTCGGATTCTCTGTGCTCTGGTGCCCTGCTCATGGCCTGCTTGGCTGCAATGACGCCCACCTTCCACAAGTGACCTTTCCCCCTCTGTCTTCAGAGGAATCCTTTGACACACCCCTTCCTCCGGCCAGCACCTGCTTTCTTGCCAACGGCGGTTTCTACATATCCGTCAGAGAACGGCTACTCCCTGCAGCAAATGGCGAGAGCCTGGCTCTCTGGCCAGCCTTGGGAGTGCTGGGCACTGGGAGCATTTACCTCTCAGGCTCTGGGTCGCTCTGGCAGCGAGGACCAGGGTCACGGTCCTCACGTCACACATGGGTTCATTGCCACATAGCCTTGGATTTGATGATTGTGCATTGCCTGTTGAATCAGGAAACTGAGAAAAATTCAGTTCATTCATTCACGCCTCCTCCCGTCAGCACTTAACCTGCTCTGGTGAGGGTGTGCAGCGTGCTGCCTTGGGAAGGCCCTCAGGAGGCTCCTGGTCGGGAACTTCCCGTTTCCATACTCTAGGTGGTGAAATCCGGAGACAAGACTCGGGGAAGCGGCTGCAGCTGCCAGCACACTAAACCTGGTGGAGGGAGGTCTCAAAGAGCTGGGCTTCCGCACCGTGGTCCACGTCCCTGTCAAGTGTGGGTTTGGATGTGGGCATTTGTCAGGTTTGCAGCCACAGGCTGCTGTCAGTCTCTGGGCACGTGTCACCCAGGGGGACGTTGGACGAGGCGGACACTGCAACGGCCAGCGCGGCATGGCTGCCAGCCTGCTGCTGCTCACGCGCGTGGGTTTGGGCAGAGTGAACCTTCCCTTGGAAACCCAGAGAACAACGTCTCCTTAGAGAGTAGCCAAGAGGGCTGCTGGGACACCGGACGGGAGGGTGGGGCCCTGGCACCGGGCAGGTGCCAGCAGAGGTGGCTCTCGCAGTTTTCTCTGCCTTCCTATTGTGAACGGTAGCTAATCGAGTTGTCCAAGTGCAAGTGTTCAGTTCAAATAACTACAGCAAAATTCTAACAGGGAGAAGACCATGTTTTAGGGCATGTTATCTATACAGAGGCAAAGGTCCAGATTTTCACTTCAGTTACTTCGAAATTTTAATACTCTTCTTCCAGTGGGCAGCCACAGCCCATGGAGTCGATTCTGAAAGGAAATGCATTCCAGGTCTCTGATAATCCAGCAAGGTTTGTGATTCTCAGTGTGTGGGTGTGTCATATGTGAGTGTGTAAGTGCGTGTAGATATGCGTACGTGTGTAAGTCCTGTGTATGTGTATGCATATGTGTGTGCATGTACACGCATGCACGCGTGAGTTTCTGTGTGTGCAAGATGTGTGTGTGTTTCTGTATCTGTGTGTGTGCACATGGGTGTGAATGGGTATATGTGAGCGTGTGTGTGTGGTTACGTGTGCACATGCATGTGGGCCCTGTGTGTGCATACGTGTGCGTGTGCCCACTCCAGTGTTCATTTTCTTGTCCCACCCCCACCTCTGTCTGTGCAGCCGTCTGGCCCCATTAATCACAGAGGTGGCACCTCATAAACCTGCCGGCCCCTCTGACTCACCGAGTCATCCTGCAGATTTACAGAGTGATATCTAGGTGACTGGCAGCTGCTGCTGTGAGGGGTGGGCAGATGTTCACCAGAGCCGGGCCTGGGGATGCTCTGGGGGCGGCCAGAGCCATGCGCGGGAAGCAAACTCGCGCCCTGTGGCCCCTCCTTGGCCTCGGGACCCTCCTACTCTGCTGAGACCCTTCCGCGGAGCTCAGCCCTGGACGCCATGGCGTCTCCCCAGCGCCCGCCTCATCCAGGGCTTCCGTGCCTGTGTGGGCGTGGGCGTGGGGCAGGGACGGAACCAGGCTCGTATGCTGGGCAAGTGCCGACCACCGAGCCACGTCCCCAGCCCTGGACCTCCTTTCAGGAGGCAAAATGTGCAACAGCCATGAAAAAGACAAGGAAAATGTCACAGGCTGTCACCACAAGAACCCAGCGTGCGCCCCAGGGACAGTGTTCTCACACCTGCTCCTGGCCACTCTGCCTTTGGCCCACGGCTGCCCCGACCCAGAGGGTTCACAAGACACTGCTCCACCAGCGTCCCCAGCGTCACCACACGGGGCTGGGCCTGTGAGGACACTCCCTCTGTAGATGGGGACACAAAGGACGGGGAGACAAAGCTCAGAGCAACAAAGGGCAGGCCATCTTGAGATGGCGTCTGGTCCTTGGCTGGCGGCCGGCGCCCCTCGCTCTGGGCACCAGTGAAGGGGACAGATTCCACTTGCTGATTCACAGCGTCTCAGTGCAGAGCACAGCAGGACAGGGCCACAGCCCACCTGGTGTCTGGGAGCCGGCCTCAGAGGAGCTCTGGCTCAGCAGAGGCCGTGCCACCCAGGGGGTGGCCAGGGACGTGAGAGTCTCCTGTGTGCCTTCCTGCAGCCCAGCTCTCGTCCTCCAGGCCAGGGGGCCCCCGCAGCTCCCAGCATGGCTCCTGTGTGTGGCGAAGAACAAGGGCTGCTCCCGCGATGGCCTTGGTGGGGCAGATAGGGAAAGCGGGGACCGCGGGCGTGAAGAGGAGCCCTCGCCCCTGGGCTGCCCTCAGCAGGACAGGAGCCAGGCTTTGCAGACTCCGCCCCACATAGGCGGGCTGCCCTAGGGCTCCCCATCTAGTGGGGACAGACAGCTTCCAGACGATCATGGCCCAGGAAGTGCTGGGTGCCAGGGGGATGGGCACAGAGCCCCGCTGCTCTCTGGGGGCAGGTTGGCAGACGAGAGCTTCAGGTGACCAGAGCTGTCTGTGGAGGACCAGTGAGCTCAGGGGAGTGCGGCGGCCCACGGGATCTGTCTGCGGAGACCGGGGTGGAGAGCCGGGCTCTGTGGTGCTCGGCCCACGGGATCTGTCTGCGGAGACCGGGGTGGAGAGCCGGGCTCTGTGGTGCTGGAGGAGCAGGAGGAGTCCCGAGTGCAGGCGGGGGCAGGGCCCTGCAGGGGAGCGGCAGTCGGGGGTCACCTGGCCACAGCGGGGGCACAGGTTAGAGAGAGGGACTCGACTTCAGCCAGTGAGGACACAGCAGTGGGGACTTAGGGAGGCCCAGCAGCACATGGCGGTGGACATGGGCACAGGACCAGAGGGTCCCGGGTCTGGCAGGGTGAATGCTGCCACAGTGGAGCCGCCCGGCTGCCACCCACTGCACTCCCCGTCCCTCAACACTGGAGCCAGCCACCAACGTGGCCCTGCTTCTGGCTTCAGGTTCACCACCGCGTGCCAGCCATGGGGCTGGCGTGGGCTCCTTCCACCCCATCTCTGTGACAAGGACGGCACCGTGTGGTAAGGACACCTGGGCAGGCGCTGGTGCCGGCTCTGCCTCCGTCTGTTGGCTGGTGTGAGCCCAGCAAGCCCCCTCCTCCCTGCAGACCACTGTGAGGTCAGGGCTGGGCTTGTCCCCCATGGACCCCTTGCCCGGCCAGTCCCCTTGACTCTGCCCCACTCCTGTTCTCCTCCCGCAGGGCCACCATGCGGATGTCTTGCTGGTGTCCCGCCCCTTGCTTCAGAGCCCAGGATCTGGCCAAGACTTGGGTAGGAAGGGTATTGAGGGGGATCCAGAAGGAGCCTGGACAGCGACAGAACAGGACCCCAGGGCCGTGCCCCAGCACCTGAGGCAGGTGAGTGGGGTGGGCTGAGGTCTGTCACCGTGCAGGGAGGTGGATGTGGAGCTGGAGGGTGGGCAATGCCGGACGGCAGGACCTGGAGGCCAGGGAGCACAGGGGCCTGGGAGAACCTGTGAGCAGAGGACAGGGCAGGGCCCTGTGCTGGGGACAGCTGTGCAGGTGGGGCTGTTTCCTTTCAAGATGATGGGAGACCAGAGCCAGAAGTGGGGTAGCGGCAGGCGGGAAAGGGGGACAGGCACGAGGCCTTGGCCACCAAGTGGGCTGGAGGTGGCAGCAGAAAAGCCAGGCTCCTCTGGCGAGAGGCCCAGGGGCCTGGGGAGCACATGCACTGCCCCTGTGGAGGCTCCACAGGAGAGGGAAGAGGCTCCCCGCCCGCACAGCTCCATGGCGCGAGTCCTCCAGGACAGGGCTGTCTCGGGGTGGGGATGCCTCCTCCGCACCCGAGGCCGTGCCTGCCTCTGGGGTTTCCTAATCCTGCGGCTGGCAGCATCTGCAGCGTTTTCCATTTTGAGTTCCACAGCCTGTGAGCTACAAGAAGTCTACACCGTGTCTCACCACGCTGGGCCACATCCACCTCCTGGGAGGCCCTGCCTGTCCTGGGTGCTGGCTCACATCCCGGGTGCATGAACAATGGACGGATTCCTCACGTTCAAAGTGAGGAGGGGGCTCTGCAGGTGCAAGACTTCCCTGCAGGCGCGTTATGTCCTGTGTCCATTGCTGTCTTAGTGGCCGACCCTCCAGCGCCACCTGCACATTTCATTAGCCGTCACTCTCCTCCAGCCCATTAATCAAGCTGTTAAATGTGGGACTTAACACCACACCAGCCATTCATCCGCGGGCCGGCTTCAGGCTCCTCGCTTCCCCTGCGGCAGGTGAGGAAATCGTTAACACCCAGCAGCCCGGCCGCTGTCTTCTGCTTTGCACATTAGTGGGAAGTGCTGGGGCCCCACCTTTGCCCCCTCACCCTCTCCCTTTCAGCAGCAGTGGACGGCACCCCCACACCCCCAGGTCATTAGCAATGGTTTTGTGGAGTGATTTGTGGCCTTCCTCATCTACTAGTCACGTGGGTGGCTTGGGAGATGCCCCTGATCAGGTGTCCTGGGAGCTGATGGCTGTAGCCCCTGGACACAGATGGAATTCATGATGTTCCCAAAGAGGTCTCCAGGGGGTCCTGACCTACTTTAGATGAGCGTCTGAGGCCTGGAGAGTGGATGAACAAGAGCCCTGGTCCTCAGCTGATCTCCACACCCCAGACGCAGGATTTTCCCCAGGACCACAACAGCTACCAGCCCAGCCAAGACATGGACACTGCTTGTCCTCTCCTGGGCAGTTGGCAGAGCTTCTAGCAAAGCCAAAGGGCTCTGCCATGAGGGTCACCTACTCTGCCATGGCCAGGGAGGCAGACTGGATTTTCCCACAGATGGCCCTGACCCTGTCCTCTGTGACGTAGGCTCGGTGGAAGCTGATCTTGTCCCTTTCCAGTCCAGAGGTAGGATGCATTTGCTCTTACCTGGACCTGGCTAACCCTGGGTCTACCCTAGCCAGGAGGGCACAGGAGGGACGGTGTGCCCTTGCTGCATGGCCCTTAGCTGGCCTGGGATTTTCCATTTCCTGTTCTTAGAACACTTGCTGTTGGCAGCATTTCCTCTCAGCACAGCCATACCTGTGAGAGGCCAAGCCACGAGGGGAGGCCAGATATGGGCCTCAGTTGAACTCCCAGATGACAGCCACTTCGACTGCCAGCCACAGAGGCGCCATATTGAAAGCCCAGCCCAGGAGAGTCTGGCTCCTTGTGCCTGCAGCTGCAGAGGGACAGGGAGAACCCCACTGAGCCCCATCAACCTCTAGGGCCATGAAAGACAGTAACAAAGAGTCATCTTAAGCCACTAGGTTTTAGGGTGGCTGCATGTGGACAGGGGTGACAGAATGGGACAGCAGTGTCTGGGATCGGGGTCCTGATGACCTCGTGGCTGTGGCATGCCTGGTGTCTGGGAATGTTCCTGTGCAAAGGTGCGGGATGCCCAGCTGCCGTGGTGATGCCCTCCATGAGGAGGCTCTGTGCGAGTCTTATCAGCCTTGACCTTGACCTCAGGCATGTGGCTCCTGGAACAGAGGGACTCTCTTGCTAGACAACCACAGTGTTTCACCAGCTGGCTGCTCCTGAACCTGCCCATCTAACAGTAACTTTAAACAATGGACTTTCTTGAGAACTGCACAAACCTCCTAACATTGCACATTGCAACTATAGAATGCAGCTGTGGGAAAGCTGCATGGTGCTGCTGGCCCTGTAACTTCCTGAGAACAAAGAATAATACTTGCCTAGTCTTTAACCTGATGATGGACATATGTAAGTAAAGATCGCTGGCGTAACTCTTTAGACCCGCGTCTCCATCAGAGAGCAGCGCTCCACCTGACCCCAGCTGTATCTTCAAAAACATCGGTGGGTGTGTGAGTCTTTATTTTTCTTATCCCCCTTCACCCCTCACAGGAACCTGCTAGATTGGCCTCGCTGGTTGTGGCAGCTACACGTGCATGAGTGGACACCAGAGTCACCTGTTGGTTGTGCTGGTTGTCAGCAGTCAGGCTGTGCTGGTGGTCAGTGGCCATGGCTGTGCTGGTGGTCAGCGGCTATGGCTGTGCTGGTGGTCAGTGGCCAGGCTGTGCTGGTAGTCAGCGGCCATGACTGTGCTGTTGGTCAGCGGTCAGGTTGTGCTGGTTGTCAGCGGCCACGACTGTACTGGTGGTCAGCGGTCAGGCTGTGCTGGTTGTCAGTGGCCATGGCTGTGCTGGTGGTCAGCGGCCAGGCTGTGCTGGTGGTCAGCGGCCATGGCTGTGCTGGTTGTCAGCGGCCATGACTGTGCTGGTGGCCAGCAGTCAGGCTGTGCTGGTGGTCAGCGGTCAGGCTGTGCAGTGGTCAGTGACCAGCTGCAGTGTGAGGATCTGGGTAACTGGTGCAGACAAGGTCGTGTTGAAAACAAGGTGCTGCTTCTGGCCTGGCTCTGCCTGCGGCCAGCTGCGTGACCCTGAGCCAGTCACGGTGCCTATCGGGTGTCCTCATCTGTGAAGTGGGGATCTGCAGCCTGGCCAAGTGAGCCATGTGGCCCGAGCAGCCCCGGCAGTGGACTAGGGTAAGTCTACAGTGACAACATCCACTGCTGGACACGTGCCCACCAGGATTCCCCGGGTCCCGGGTCTGAGGAGGCCTCTGCCCTTCTCCCAGCTTGGTGCCCCCTGAATTCAAACTCTGCTCTGCCTGCCTTCTGTCCTGTGTGATCCAACACTGTGGTGACACCTCCCTGGGCTGCTCCCTCTGCACCTCTTGGCACCCAGTCTGGCACATAGGGAGCCCAGCTGTGTGGGAAGCACTCAGATAGGCCAGAGGTCTGCCCCCACCACTTCTGGTTCCTAAGGCTGCAAGTCCGTGAGGGTGGGTGGAATGCTCATCCCACACCACTGTCCTTGGAGAGCCAGCGGTGAGGGAGAGAAGAGCACTTGGGGGGGGGGGACTGGGGTGTCTTCCTGGCTGTCACCAGGCCTCAGGGGACCTTTATCTACAAAGCAAGGGAGTCATTTCACCTACTCAGAAAGTATTTGGCAGGACAATTTGTGCGAGCGTTCTGCTAGGAGCTGGGGATGCAGAGGTGGGAAGAAAAGTGTCCTCCTCACCTTCCCAGAGCGCACAGCCGAGTGAGAGGAAAGGACCGAAGGACTCACTGTGTGTAATCAGGCCACAGAGAAAAGTAGGGACTGAGGGTTAGAAGGGTTCTGCCTCAGCACACTGACCTGAGAACACCAGCGTCATCTGCAGAGTGGAGAGAGTAGGAATGGAGATGGGAAAGGCAGAAAGAGTGGTATATGCAAAGGTCCTGAGGCCTGGAGCAGCTGGAGATGCAACTGAGGCTGGCAAGCAGTCACATCAGGCAGCCTCGCTGTGGCCAAGCCATAGATTTCTGGTTTTATAAAAGAGCAACTTAAAGTCACTAAAAGCCGTCACCAGAGTTTGGATGCACAGATTCTCCCAGACACGCGTAGGCCATAGATTGGAGGCATGGGTAGGACATCTGCACAGCAAGTCACAAAGGGTCTGCCTGAATGGTGAAGGGGACCAGAGTGTTGGGAAGGACAGCTCTGTCCATCCCAGCCACCGTGGCACAAACACCGTGGGTGGAGTTAAACCACAGACACCTGGTGCTCACAGTTCTGGAGGCTGGTGGCAGGTGCGGGCAGGACTCCACCACCCCGCAGCGTGAGACTCCCTGCCCGGCGCACCCTGCACAGCACTTCATGTGCTTGGTCCTTGTGATTCTTACTGTCCAAGTGGACGGAGAGGAGGGCAGAGGCCCACATGTGGGAGGGCTGGCCACCTGCTCCTGCAGGCCCTCGGGTGTCAGGCAAGCTGGGCAGGAGAGGCAGGAGGCAGACCTGGCCTCCCAGTCATTAAGAAGGCACATGTGTGGAGGCAGGAGAGAGGGGAGAGGCCAGGATGCGTCCTAGTTAGTGGTCATACCCAGTCTTAAGCTAGGGAGCTTCTGCCTGAGCTGCCGCAGGACCGACATGGTGGGGCCGCCTGTTTTGACTCCAAGGTAAGGTCCACGCAGCCTTGGTTAATTTGGGAGGGACAGAAGTCTGGGAGAAAAGAGCACATGCGGGTCACTCTCTCTCGAG
>PVHX01022172.1:0-28216 GCA_004024805.1 Geosciurus inauris | reverse complement strand
CAACCCCAAAGCCCATCTGTAGACCTCAGGGTGGGAATCATTTCACTGAGCTGTGACCACTTTGAGGACAGTGATCACATCTTGTTCACTTCTAAATCACCAGTGCCCTGCAAAGGGTCTGGCATGTGAAGGCATTTAATGCCAAATGAAACCTCAAATATAGCTCACAAGGAACCAGCATCATGGTTTTGGTTTTATGTGTCTTGTGTTTTCTACTCTGCTCTATACAGGTCCCTCCTAAGGGAACAGAAGTTCTCCAGCTCCATGCCATGTCTGGAGCTGCCCCTACCAGACCTCGGTTACTGAAAACATTTTCAGTGGCTTCCTCCTTTCTCTATGGAAAGCTCTGGAATGGGTGACACTTTCTTCTCCCATCCTGCTGTCCAACCCTAGTCCTCTCTCCACAAGCTCTTGCTCCCGCCATTCTGAGAAGCTCAGCTTCCCTTTCCCCACTCATCAGGAGTTTTCACCTTCCACACCTGGGGCCCACTCACCTTGCCCTGGCTTGTGGTACAGTTGAAGCCCAAGTTCTTGGCCTCAAGGCTGCAGTCAAATCCCTTGCGGTGTAAGATAAATGCAGTATCTGCCGAGGGCAAGTTATCCTCCTGGGTGACAGGAGGAAAGACAATGAGTGGCAGGAGCTCTACAGAGTTCAGAGAGGCAGCAAAAGGCAGTGCTGGGAACAAGGAGTGAGGGGGACCAGAATTTGGTCCTGGAGGTTCCGAGCTCAGAGGGACACTCACCTCGCCTGGGAGCGTACGCAGATTGAGCAAGTGGAAGTCACAGGGCAGTGAGGAAGCCAGAGGATGAAATGAGTGCAGGCCGGAGCCTGGGAGCTGCCTCTTGGCAACAGGCAGGGCAAGCACAGGGGTATTCAGGTACATGGAAGTCAGGTGGCTGAGGAGGGATGGATAGCTGGTAGAGCGGCCTTCTTGGACCTGCAAGATGGACCCGAGATGTGAATGAGAGAGCAAAGCCAGGCTAATGGGTAAAGGTAAGGCAGGCTAACAGTATACCAGGTCAGTTCCTTTGGCAAAAGCTTTCCTGGTGTATCTGGATGCAGGCACTACCTGGCTCCAGGTCCTGCACCCTTAACCCTTTATTGTGACTACTTCCCATGACACCCAAATTAGAGGGCTATTTCACAAGGCCATTTCTTCTCCACATTATTATTATTCCATAACACATCATGATCAACACTCATCAGTGACATCTCCCATCAGAGATCCTCAGTGCAGGTGGGAAATGAAGACACACACTTCACCATGGAAGATGGGCCTTGAATAAAGAAGTGCTCTGAGCCATCCTGTGGTCTCCAGTAACACCATGTCCACAGTGCTAGCTTGATACTCACGACCGTCATCCCTATGGCTCTGCCAACTGAAGACTACTGCTTAAGACAGCTCCCCCACGTGTCACATTCATGGGTTTATGTGGAACTTCCCTTCAAGGCTGCTGCTGTATTCTGATTTCTGTTCCTAGTACCACTCTCCTTCTAGTATCCCAGAATCTCATTTCCTTCTACCTTGATCTCTAGGGACAGGTGGTTACCAAACCGTCCTCCATTCCACCTCTGCAGTATCCCAATAGCCACCCGAGTTCCTTTCTCCCACCTATGGCCTGCTTTTAGTTCAAGCCACCAACACTTTCTATTTGAACAACTTTTAAATCCTTACTCCTGCCTGACTTCTTTCACACAAAGCCACCTGCTCCCTGCTGTTGGAGTGACATAATGAGAGCAGTCTGTGCAGTGTCCTTCCTTGCTCAGGTCTTTCCCTGGTGTCCAGACTCTGGCCAAACATTCATGGCCTCTGTAGTCTGCCCCTACTCTATTCCCACAATGTTCTATCCCAGCACTGGCCCACAGAGCTTTCTGCAATAATGGAAATACACTCTAAGTGCACTAGCTACTTGGGACCACTGAGGATTTGAAATGTGGCCAGTATGAATAAAAAACTGAATTCCTAATTTCATTTTATTTGCACAGCCACATGTGGATGGTAGCTACCATCATGGACAGTGTAGCTCTAGTCTAACTGAATGAACTGCTATTGCCCATTCATATTCTTTCCCGCCTTCCACCCACCCATGCACTGGTGTGTGTATATGTATTTGTGTTTTGGTACTGGGGACTGAACTCAGGGGCACTTGATCAGAGTTACATCCCCAGTCCTTTTTTTTTTGAGACAGGGTCTTGCTAAGTTGCTTAGGGCCTCACTAAATTGCTAAGGCTGGCTTAATTGCAATCTTCTAGCCTCAGCCTCCCAAGATGCTGGGATTGCAGGCATGTGCCACCACGCCTGGCCCCCAGTCCTTTTTGAGACAGTCTTGCTAAGTTCCTGAGTCTGACTTCAAACTTTTTTTTTTTTGGTACTGGAGATTGAACTCAGGGCCACTCAACCACTGAGCCACATCCCCAGCCCTATTCTGTGTTTTATGTAGAAACAGGGTCTCCCTGAGTTGCTTAGCGCCTCGCCCTTGCTGAGGCTGGCTTTGAACTCGCGATTCTCCTGTCTCAGCCTCCCTAAGTACTGGAATTACAGGCTTGTGCCACTGCGCCCGGCTTGACCTCAAACTTGAGATTCTCCTGCTTAAGCCTTCTAAGTCACTAAGATTACAGGCACGTGCCATTGTGCTCAGCTCATGTGTTTAAATCATATCCCTACTTATCAAAGCAGAGCTTGGAAGACACATTCTCCAAGGAAATTGTCCTTGAGGTCCTCAGGACCACGGGGTCACATGCACTTCTACCCTGTACTTTTATACTCAGAGCAGACCCTACCCCTACTCACGGGGAAATTGCTAGAAGTCAGCAGCATCATATGCACTGATGGCTCCCTCACTTCCTACAGCACAGCAGGGGCTCAGTATCCAGGTGGTGAAGGAATGACTGAGCCGCAGACATGTGACACTGGACAGCAGGCTCCAGCTACAGTGACAGCTTGCTCATACTAGTTCTCCATTCCCACCGCTGGCCCTTACCTCTTGGTCATTGCTCCTGCTGCTGTGAAAGATCAAGTCCCTAAACATGGCTGCCAGTTTGGAGAAATAGCCTGGCTGGTGGGGGCAAAGAAAGCCATGATTATGAGCAGGGTTGTAGCAGAAGGTTAGAAAATGTTGGGAGCAAGGGAAGGAAGACAAGGATAGCACAGAGGAAGGTGGCAAATGAACATGAAGGGAACTCAGGCAACAGGGTATGGCCAGAGAGGGGGTGCCAGGTTGCATGAGATGGGTCACAAAATGCCAGATAGCCTCCCACCACAACCCAGGAATTAAGCCCTCTCTGTCTATCCCTTGCCCTCCTCTACTTATGCTCAAATCCTTGGCCAGAACCCCTAGGGCCACCCATAAGAATGAGCTTGTTCTGGCTCCCTGGGTACTGGGATCAGATTTTACCTCACTGCCCATAGTTCGCCGTTCTAACAGGAGGCGGAAACGGTTGCAGGTTCTCTTGTTGTCCTTGAGTCCTTGGCCTAGTCCCCGGTTGTCATCCTGCATTAGCCGACGGTCCAAGATCACCTCCAGCTGGCCTGGGGAAGTTAACAGTGAGTCCACAAACTGCCATCCCCATCCCTAAGCAGACACTGGCCTGAGAGAAGAATCCCAGTCACAGGCCCTCAGTCCAGGAAGGCAGACAAGAAGGTAAGTCATTCAAGCCGGGCGTGGTGGCGCACGTCTGTAATCCCTGCACTTTGGGAGGCTGAGACAGGAGAATCGCAAGTTCAAAGCCAGCCTCAGCAATGGCGAGGCGCTAAGCAACTCAGTGAGACCCTGTCTCTACATAAAAACACAAAATAGGGCTGGGGATGTGGCTCAGTGGTCGAGTGCCCCTGAGTTCAATCCCTGGTACCAAAAAAAAAAAAAAGAAGGTAGGTCATTCAAAAACCAGGAAGGAGGGCTGGGGTTGTGGCTCAGTAGTAGAGGGCTCGCCTAGCGCGGGTGAGGCACTGGGTTCAATCCTCATTAATCCACATTTAATCCTCATTTAATCCACATTAAAAAGATAAAATAAAATAAAATAAAATAAAAGAAAATAAAAATAAAGGTATTGTGTCTGCCTACAACAACAAAAACCAGGAAGGAGCTGAATGTGCCCCCCCCCCTTTTTTTTTTACAGATAAGGAAATAAGAGGCATCAAAAGGGACAGGCTAACCCTGGTAGCTCATTCTCTGCGACCTAGGAGCGGGACCTAGGGCCAGGGGACCCAAGCAGGAAACCCTATTAAGACTGGCCACACAATAAAAAAACAGAAAACTGAGACCACCACCATCTGCAGCATTGCTGCAGATTCCCTCATCTGGGGCAAGTTTTCTCAGACGGGGCAGATTTGATTGTAACTAAAAAAGCATGCTCTCCTGCCTTTTCCCTGGGGACAGCCAGAAGGCCCAGCAGACCAGACTTGGTCTCTGACGGCCTCGTCTGTCAGAAGCTGAGTTGTATAGAGGACGTGTAAGGCCAGTGCTCCTCATGCAGAAAGCAGATCAGGCAGAGGTTCAACAGGGCTCTGGGCTGTCTTGGGGAAAAGAGATGGCAGATGACCACCTCAGCTTTCTTTTTTGGAATATACTTGGGGAAGAGGCTCACAAGCTGGCAGGTGCTAGGATAACTTTTCCCCAGCTTTTTTTTGTTGTTGTTTTGTTTTTTGGTAGTACTGGGAATTGAACCCAAGGGTTCACTGAGCTACATGCCCAGCCCATTTTTTTACTTTGTTAAGTCTTGTTAAGTTGCCCAGGCTGGCCTTGAACTTGCCATCCTCCTGCCTCAGATTCCCAAGATGCTGGGATTATAGGTGTGCACCATGAAGCAGGCACTCAACTCTCTTGAGGAGAACCCACATTAGCTTCTCACACACAGATGGCCCAGCTTCCCTTTCACTTCTAAAGCCCCAACTGACTTCTATAGTCTTTTTACCATGAACAATCACAGAAATCCATCTCCAAAACCTAAAATGAATCCTTTGTATAGAAAACAATCATTTCTTAGCCGGGCTTGGTGGCTCACACTTGTAATCCCAGCACTTTGGGAGGCTGAGACTGGAGAATCGCGAGTTCAAAGCCAGCCTCAGCAATGGCGAGGCGCTAAGCAACTCAGTGAGATCCTGTCTCTACATAAAACACAAAATAGGGCTAGGGATGTGGCTCAGTGATCGAGTGCCCCTGAGTTCAGTCCCCAGTACCAAACCAAAAAACAAAAAAAAAAACCTCAGTCATTTCTTAACTTAAAATATCCCAGCAGGGCAGAGGGAGATTATCAACACTGAACACTGAGCTGTAGTCAGGAATCACGAGGTGGAGCAGCTAGGGCAGAGGACAGTGAAGCCACACTCCTCCAACAAGGGAAGCAGGCCCCACGCTCCCACACTCCACACACACAGCCTTGAACCCACAATCAATTCAGCCTTCATAAAGGCTCTGTTCCATAGATGGAAGACTTCAAGGGCCTCAGAAGTCAAGACATCCAAACTTCATTTTTCCCTGAGGCTATGGGACCCACCTGGAGCTCGTCCAGCATGACCAACTGGCCAGCTCTGATGCCACACCAGTGCTCTTCATGCCCTTGTTTTTTTGTTTTGTTTGCTTTTTCACCGCTGGTGATGGAACTCAAGATCTTGTGTATACTACCACTGAAGTATACCCGCAGTCCAGCCTTGTTTGATTCTTAAAAATGTCATCCTTTTACTCACCTTTAGAAGGTCATTAGAACGAGACAAATTTTTCTCCTTTCCTAAATATTTCACTATAACATCAAGTATGCTTTTTATTTTTTATTTATTTTTTTGGTACTGGAGATTGAACTCAGGGGCACTCGACCACTGAGCCACATCCCCAGCCCTATTTTGTGTTTTATGTAGAGACAGGGTCTCACTGAGTTGCTTAGCGCCTCGCTGTTGCTGAGGCTGGCTTTAAACTCACGACCCTCCTGTCTCAGCCTCCCTAAGTGCTGGGATTACAGGCTTGCGCCACTGCACCTGGCTTCAAGTATGCTTTTTAACTGTCCATAATCTCATCTCTGGCCAGGAGAAGGGTCACACACCTCAGGTGACCATTTAATAACCTGATGCTTCTTGAGGGGCTCTAACAGGACACCTGCCACTCAGTGGCCACCCAGCTGCCTCCTCTAAGAGAAGAGAAAGTGGCACCTGCTTTCCTCCTTTGCCTGGGTGTTGCTGACTGACAGGAGCTGAGGATGGCTCACTGCTCCTGCAAGTGCAGAAGTGGTGCAGACTGAAAAGACCTTGAGAGAGGCCAACAGAGCGGAGAGCCCTCAGGGTGTGATGAGCTGCTCCTCCTTGCCTTACACCCTCTGCACAGCTCCTGTTCTCCACTCACCATCCCTGAGGCTGGAGACGCCCAAGGCCTGGGCAGTGTGTAGTGTGAGGCGCTTCTGTGCATCCTGGATGTAGGCCATAACTGGCATGGGGTAGAAGTTAGCCTGCAGGGGCAGCTTCTTTAGATACCGCCGGGGCTGCACCTGTGGGGCCAAGGCCAGCAGGTCAGGGGCATCTGGGGACTCTTTGGGTCTCAAGGCATCCCCAGTCTGAAGGTGTCCCTGATGACTTTCACTTCCAGTTTCTATTTCTCCATCAGGGCAGACCACCCCCCCATGTCCTATGATGGAGGCCAAAAACACTGTCCAGATCTTTTCTGTGGGGTCCAGGGCTCCAGCCTAGTAATCACCTGAAAGCCATTGAGGTCTGTGAAGAAGGTTCCCTGGCTGTCAATATCTGTGTGGATGCGCAGGGCCAGCTCCTTGTTGACGTAGTCCCGGATGTCCACCAGGGATGATACATCCAGAGATAGTCCTTCCACCCCTGGGCACAGGGAAAAAGGGGAGGGCATCAAGAGAAGTGAGGAGAGTCCATGGCTGAGAGTCAGGAAATCAAAGCTGAGCTGGGGAGAAGCTCTGCCCAACCCCCACCGAGCAATTCCCAGAGCATTTTTGAGTGACCTTTTCTCTAAGATAATCAAGCATACCCGTCTCATATGATACACCTGTTGGGAGCAGATGTGTAAACAAAGAAGGGGCTGGAGGAGGAGCACATAGCAGCCCAGGGAGCCCACGCTTCCTTTCTCACCCTTCCTCACCCGCAGGACTCACCAGGCAGGTTATAAAGCCGGACCACCTGGTGAACATGCTCATAGTACGCAACCACCTCTGAGAAGAAAGGGCCTTCAGTGACACGCAGCACAGGGGGGTCCTTGGGGACATAGGGCTGGAGAAAGAGCATGTGGCCACTGAGCCCATAGTGTAGAGAACACCAGGAGGTGGCAGCCCAGGGATGGGCAAGATGTTTCATCTCAGCAGGCTCTGGCCTGACACCCCGTGCTGAACTGCCCAGCCTACTGACCTCCTCAAGACAGCAAAGACAAGTCCTCCTGCAGGAAGTGATCATCCTGAGGGACGCCTGCACCCCTCTTCTGGCCCTCCCTGATAGCGAAGCCTACCGGGGCCTGCCAGGTTTTGTGAGACAACCTCAGGTACCTTGGCCTCGCCGTCAGGCAGGAAGAGGTAGGCCCCACTCTTGTCCTTGGATGTACGGGTGCCGTAGATGAGGAATTCCATGTTCATCTGCTGGTCCTGCTCCTCATCCACCCTTCGGATACTCTGTCAAAAAACACAGCCCTGACCCCTGGCCCCACACCAGCATGTCAGGCCTGCCCCCTGGAGGGCATGGGTTAGCGTCCCTGAGGAGCCAAGCCCAGTGCTACAGTTTGGATCTTAAGTGTCCCAAAGGTCCATGTGGTAAAGGCTTGTTCTCTGTTGTGGGGCTATTGGCAGGGAGCAGAAACGTTAAGAGGTAGGGTCTAGAGGGAGATTTTAGGTCACTAGAGGAGTGCCCTTGAGGGGGAGAGTGGGGCATCCCAGCCATGAGTGAACAACTCTCTTCTCAGCTCCCCACCCAAAGTGCTGCCTCACCATAGGCCCAAAAGTAATGGTTCCACTCCTTCAAAACTTCGAGAACCACAAGCCAAAGTAAATCTTTTTGCTTTGTAAGTTGATTATCTCAGATACTTGTGTATAGTTTTCCTTTTTTGTTTTTCATTTTGTGGTGCTAGGGATCAAACCCAGGATCTTATGCATGCTGGGCAAGTACTCCACCACTGAGATATGTCTCCAGCTATCTCAGGTATTTGTCATAGTAACAGAAAGCTAACGTACCTAGCTTCCTTATGTTGTCAACTTGGAGCAGAGATAGCCCATGCCCAAGTCACTGTCAGGTGGCAGCAGCACTTGGGGTCGGAAAGCAGCTCTGCACAACCCCACTGACATGCACACCCTTCCCTACCATCCCTGGCCCTTTACCTTGGGGAGCCCAGTAAGGCCCGAGAACCAGACTTGCATGTAGCGGTTGCTGAGAGCAAAGTCACTGGAGCCCGAGTCAATGATGTGGAGAGGAAATGCATCATGCCTGCTCACAGACAGCTGCCGCCCATGCAAGTAGACGCGCACAGAAGAGGGCAGTGTGCGGTGCCCATCCAGGCCCAGTTGTAGCTGCAGCACACCCAGGCCCAGGGCTGGCAGACGGATGGGCACAGATACCTGTGAGCAAAGGAAGGGTGAGGCACAGGCCATGGCTGAGGAGTAGTTCCAGATCCAGGCAGGGGAATTCTGGGCTCCTGGGACATTTGCTTCCTTCCTAATAGTCTGAGCAAGCACCTGCACCTGTGGGAGCCCCATCTCCTTCTCTAAATGTACTCTTTGCTTATCAGACTTAATCAGTCTCAAACAATACTTAACTATGAAGTGGTAACCACACATTAAGCTTTTAACAAATATTTGTTGTGCTGTGACACATGCCTATAGTTCCAGCACTTGGGGGAAAGAGGCTGTCAGATCACTTGAGCCCAAGAATTCAAAACCAGCCCGGGCAACATAGCAAGACTCATAAATAGATACATAGATAAATATTAGTTGAATGAATAGATAAATAAAGGGGGCATTTTTACTATTACCATATCAACTTTCACCTTCCTTTCAAGGACAGAATCAAATCCCAAGAGTGGCTGTTCTCTGGACAACCCCTCTCTCCAAGACACCCATCCCTAGCCTGAGAAATGAGCAGGGCATAGCAGACGGGCAGGAGGCAGATGTCCATGGCAGGGTGAGAGGATACTAGAGAGGACATGGGGAGAGGATACTAATTAGCATAGGGGGCCAAAGAAAGGGCCCACCTACCAAGCCCCTGCCTTACCTGGTAGACATCGGGGACCATGTCAGTGGCAGAGCTCCAGTGTGCACTGATCTGCACAGCCAGGGGCTGACCCTCCTCTGAAAGGACACGCAGCCGGGGTGAGTTGACCAACAGAGATACCACACTGAGCCGTTCCTGTTCCAGTGGGTTGAACAGCACCACAAACCTGTGTGTAGATGGTGGGTTGAGCCAGGAGGCTGCTGCCGCTAGCAGCACAGCAAGAACAACAGCCAGGACAGAGCCCTGCAGTGGGTTGGCAAGTGTACGGGTGGAAGGGCACTGGGAGCCAGGGAATGGCTTTGCCTCATGGCTCCTGGCGTGATCTGGCTAACCTCGGTGAGGAATCAAGCTGGATCACTGTGCGCTCTGGCAGGGCATCATGATTTAAGCGGGTGTCATCCTAGAATTAAGTGGGTAGAGAGGGAAAAACCATCATGGGGCTTGGCCTCCTCCCTGCCCCAGCCTGTCCTGGACATGGACCACCAGCTGCCCAGGGCACAGAAATCTCACCCCAAGACAGGGAAGGAAGAAAAGGAGTAACACCCCGAGATGACAGCTGTTGGGATGGCACCCCCCACACTGGAAGGTCCCTATGTAGATCCAGAAGGAGGCTCACCATTTGGAGGAAGGGTGCCTCAGGGTCAAAGTGGTAGGTATCCTTGTCCCCTAGCACCAGATAGTGAGCTGCATTGATGATGACCTGCTTCAGGCTGACGAGGGAGCGCAGGAGCCTGTGGTAGGACAGGAGAGGGGGCAGGGAGGAGATGACCAAAGGGAAGCAGCCTGCCCGCTGACCACCCCACTCATCCTCTCCTTGGGATGGTGGGCAGGTTACTAGGGGCTAGGAGACAGCTCCTACCTGACACCGTAGTCGACCACCACTGCCTCCTTGGCAGTTCCAGTGATGGCGTCGTGGTGCTGAAAGAGCCCCAGTGTGCGTCGAGCTTCCGTTAGGAGGGTGAAGTCAGACAGTGGGTACCGGCTGGCCAGTCCAGAGCGGCGGGTGTGGGCCACAGCCAGGCTGTACAGAATCTCTGACCCCCTGGCCCAAGAGAATGGTCAGCTGCCTGCCCACTCCACTCCCAGGGGCCACCCACGCTCCTTTCCTTTCCCACTTCTCTTCAGCCCTGGCGTCTTGCCAGGCCAGCTCCTCCTTAAACCCCAAAACCTGACTCTACTACCCCAGCCTGCAAGGGGATGGGGTCTCACCGAAGGTGGGCTTCTAGGACTCGGTCCAAATTCTTGTAGAAAGGTCTGGAAGTATAATAGCCTGTCCAGTAATGGTCCTCACGGTCCGCGTAGGAGAAGAAATCCCCACTCAGCACAGGAAACCCTGGGGGCCGGGCCCCTGGCTCCACGCCTGTCCTCTTATATAGAGCGTCAAAATAGTCAGAGAGGGTGCCAAACTGGGCCTGTGGGAACCCCCAAAATGAGCTCTCATCAGTTCTGGAGCCTCCTGAAATTCTGGTCACCAGTGCTGCAGCTGTGGGTGTCCACTTCAGGAAAGGGCAGTACCTTCTGGGCCCAAAATAAAAGCTGGGGAGCCAGAAGTGAATTCTAACATAGAAGGGGAACCATGGTTTGGAACAGCTAACAGGGATAGTCACAGGAAGGCCCAGCTCCCTCCACAATGCACCCCTTCCCACCTGTACATGGAGTTCAGGCTTGCTGTTGAGGAAGTCAAAGAGCCGCTGGTAGTTGAAGAACTGGGCATCCCATTCCTGGGGCTTGTCGTATCGGAAGTCATCGCCCAGTGGCACCAGGAGGACGTTGCTTCGGAAGAGCCGGGACTTCTTCCTATACTGGTCCAGGAGCAGGGCTGCCCTGAAGCAGGAAAGGACATAGGTCCAACATGAAATCCCAGGGCTAAGAGATCACCAAGCACAGCCACCTCAAGAGCCAGCCCACTCTGAAACACCCCTATGGAGTAGTTATTCAGCCGGCAGGTAGACACTTCCTGGGACAGGAAACCCAGTCCCAGTGTTCTCTGAACTTTCCTGAGAACAGAACAGTTCTTCCTTATCCTAGGCTGCAGTTGATGGCTTCAATTCCCTGATTCCACTTCTGCCCTGTGACACAAGACACATCAGTCCTTCCCCATGATTATCCTTCAGATACATCAAAGATGTGCTCACACCCCTCTAAGCTTTCTGTCTACTTGTTCCTGGAGAACAATTTCGAATCTGCTCACCAGCAGTTCTCTAGCCAGTGAGGGGCCCAGCACTGCATACGGCGGTCCACAGTGGGCAGACCTGCCAGGGGAAGGCAGAATCACCCTCCTGAGCTGGGTCAGTACCCCAGGGAGCAGTGTGCAATAGGCCTCACTGTCACCATGCTGGTGGTCATTATCATATTTCCATGTGTGTAGGTCTTTTCTTTTACCTGAACTCACATGTTCTGTCTTCTGAAGCTAAGCATGGAACCTTACATTTCTACCTGTTAAATCCTTTTTTTTTTTTTTTTTTGATACTGGGGATTGAAGGGCACTCGACCACTGAGCCACATCCCCAGCCCTATTTTGTGTTTTATTTAGACAGGATCTGAATTGCTTAGTGCCTTGCCCTTGCTGAGGTTGGCTTTGAACTCTCAATCCTCCTGTCTCAGCCTTCCAAAGTGCTGGGATTACAGGCATGCACCACCACGCCCGGCTTCTACCTGTTAAATCTTATCTGTCTTTTGGGAAGCCCAGTTCTGAAACGCCAGTAAGCAACACCACATAGTACTATGGTGAAGAATCCAGACTCTGGAGCCAGATTATGCCAATACCAGCCACATGTACTAGCTGAGTGACCTTAGGCAAGTAACTTAACCTCTCGGGGCATCAGTGTCATTAACCCCCACGATGTTATGAGAATTAAAATGAATTAAAAGAATATTTAAGCAGGGGCTGAGATTGTGGCGCAGTGGTAGCGTGCTCGCCCAGCACGTGTGAGGCACTGGGTTCGATCCTCAGCACCACATAAAACCAAAATATATTCTGTCCACCTACAACTAAAAAAATAAATTAAATTAAAAAAAAAAGAATATTTAAGCATTTCAAATAGTGCTGGCACAAGGGAGGAACCATCCACAAACATTTGCTTGTTTTTTTCATCCATATTGTGAGTAAAATCAATAGAAAAATAGGGCCCCATAGCACATCATTAGAAGCATCTTCCTGTTTCCAGACCCACCTGTTAAATAACATGCTATGAATATCACAGTTCTAACAGTCACTAATCTACTTAACAGGACAAGGCCAGCTTGTCTTGTTCTATTTTGTTCTTAAATAAAGGACTCCTCAAAGACCACCTACCCCTGGTTTATCAGCTTAGTAAGCCTTTCAAAGGAGGAAATGTGGTTCTGTCTCCTGGCCTGTTCTCTGGGAACTGGGGTCAGAATCACAGATTGCCACTGCTGCTTTAGGAAAAGCCACACCTACTTAATAGACCTAAGTTCCTGCCTGCAATCAGCATTTAGATTCCTAGAAAACAAAAGACCATTTCTTTCTCCTTTGGTCACATGCTTCATCTCTTGGACATCATAGAAATCACAGCATTGCAACATGAAAACCAGTTCAACTTGTTATATTCTTGCTTTTTTGTGGTGCTGGGGCTCAAACCCAGGGTCTCACAAATGCTACCACTGAAGCTGGGCATGGTGGCACAGGCCTGTAATCCTAGCACTTTGGGAGGCTGAGACAGGAGCATTGAGAGTTCAAAGCCAGTCTCAGCAAGGGTGAGGCGCTAAGCAACTCAGTGAGACCTTATCTCTAAAAAAAACACAAAATAGGGCTGGTGATGTGGCTCAGTGGTCGAGTACCCCTGAGTTCAAGCCTCTTCCCCCCCAAAAAAATGCTACCACTGAGCTACACCCACAACCTTCAATTTGTTATGTTGTTTTTTTTTTTTTTTGGTAGTGGAATCCAGGGGGCACTTTACTACTGTGCTATATTCCCAACCCTTTTTATTTTTTGAGACAAAGGTCTTGCTCAGTTGCCCAGGCTGGCCTTGAACTTTAGTCCTTCTGCCTCAGCTTCCTGAGTCACTGGGATTACAGGCATGTACCACCACACCCAGCTATGACTTGTTATTTTCTTAAGGTTCTCACTGAATTGCTGTTAGATCATGCTTGATCAGCACTTTCCTAGTGAATTTCAGCCACTTTCCCAGTGGATTTCTTAGTATTGATTTCATCCACAGTGACATCTTTGAGGGTCCCCAACTATTTTCTCATAAGGACAAATTTGTTTCCTCAGTGGCTGGAAGCTCTCTGGGGGACTGAATACAGACCTGAATGGAATTCAGGTCCACTGAACACAGGATCCTGGCTGACTTTGAGCCAAGTTAGAATATTTGAGCCAAATGAAGGCACATTTGTCTCAGATTTGTAAGAAACTGTACCAATTTAAGAATCATTCATCTGAGGCAGTCAACTGGCTCTGACAGCTTGCTGGAACACACCAGAAGATATACTCCCTGGGGAAAATAAAAGCGTTCTGGAAAAGGTGGTTTCTTATCACATTCTAGTTTTCCGGGGAAACTTTGCAGCCACAACTGCAAATGCTGCAGTGAACCCACTGAGTCCACACTCCATTTTCCAGATACCACCTGCACCACACAGTGCCCGCACTCCGCAGAGCATGGACCAGAGGCCAGGTCTCCTGACTCTATGGAGCAAAAATGCCAACCCCATACCTAGGCCAGGGCTGGAAACAAATACCTCTCTGCCACATTGGCCTCTGTGATGGCCCGGGGCGGCACTTTCCAAGGGCAGTTGATGCGTCCACCAGGCAGGCGTTTGAAATCAAACTGGCAGCAGATCTTGGGATCTGGGCCACAGGTATGGGGGACATCATAACTGTAGAAGGGCATCATGTGGCAAAAGATGTCTGTGCTGGAATCCGAGTCTGCAGAAGACACATCACGTGGTCAACAGGAATGGTCAACATTCCTGTGCCTCAGGAACTGGGCACAGGGACTCCAGGAGGTCATGGATCTGCATAAGCTAAAGGTAGCCCTAATGAGGGTCCAGCTGGATTTGGGCTGTACAGGACATACAGGCCAGGGGACAGGACATGAGGGACTCCAGGGCCTCCAAGCCTTTAGGCGAAGTCCTTGCACAGACAGCAGCCCCTATGGATGCCACAGGTCATGTGACCCTCCCCTAGCCTAAAAGAGAGACAGCTTCTGCCAGTCTGCCCTGAAGGACAGTGAGGTTTATTTCTGACATTCCTGATCTTCCCCAGGGAAGTCTATGCTGCTTGGACCCCCCCTCTACCCTACCTGGCCTTACCCCAAGTCTGCCTCCACATGAACTCCAAGCTGTGTGTGGCAGCAAAGTGCTTCTTAATGGCATAATGCACCCTCTGGATCAGCATGCTGGTCAGGTTGGCACGGCGCAGCAGGTAAGGCATGGTGGAGCTGTGTCCAAATGGGTCCACTGCCCAGCCAGAGCGCGGGGTTGCACCTGGGCAGGGTAGGTAACCGGAGGCCCTGAGCACCTCAGGGCCTCCCTCTGGCCTCCCTGCCTAAGATCCCAGCTTTGGCAGGGAGTAGACCCCACATGGACAGGCCCACATTAACCTTGAGAAGACCCCCGCTGCCTATCCCTGCGCCTTACAGCAGCATGTCACAGCACTCTAGGCTAAGCTATGGGGCCAGAACCCCACTCCTGGGCCTGGACTTACCAAGGTTTCTCTCTAGCCACTGGTGTCCCTCGATGAGCTGGTCAATCAATGCAAAGTAGTGGGAGTTGGCCTCATCCGGCATCACCCAGCCTCCGGTTGCAATCTCCAGCTGCCCGTTGCCTACCAGCCTGAAGGTGAGGATGCACACTTAGGATGGGGTGGGGACGCTTGGCCAGTCCTGCCAACCAGAAAATGATACCAAGGCCCGCATGCTCTGGCCTCACTCAAAGCCAAGACCAAGAGAACATACACTGGCCCTCCTTTCCCTCCAGCCCAACCCCATGTTGTCCTGGCTCTGCTTATCTTGGAACCTTGTCTGTGTTCCCAGAGGGAAGGCCCCATGCTTTTTCTTCGCTCATACTCAGACAACTCTGCTGTGTTCTAGCACTAGTGGCCCTCAAACTGTTGTTCCTCATCTCTGCCCCAGCTCCCGATGCCTCTTCTGGCCACCTCAGCACCCATAGTATGAGGTGAGATCTATCCATCCAGCTCAGGCCCTCAATGCCTCCCTGCCACTTGCCTTCGAACTGCTGCTCTCTTTTGGGCATTGATGTTGTCCCACCACTTGGCAAAGAAGGAGACTTCTGCCCAGAGGAAGCGCCGCCGGGAGTCCTCCTGTAGCTTGGATACCATGCTGTTGAGGATGTGTTGGGTCTGCTCTGTGTAGTACTTGTCAAAGGTCTTGATCCAGCCTAGGGAGCCAACACAGGGTCTCCTGAGGATGCCATCTTCTTCAAGGATGCCATCTGCCCCTCCTTTATGTTTGCCATCGGAAAGCCCACTCTACATTCCCCCTTATACGCCTGCTGGGCCCTCACCTGGGTCATTGTGTGAATGGGGCACCACAAACACCTGCAGGTCTTCGGTATCCCAGTCATGTGGGCTGTAGGAGATGTCAAAGCCTTGCCTCCACACGCCACCCTCCACATTGTCAAATGGCAACTCTTCCGACACAGTTAGCATCTGCCAGTCAGAAAGGCAGTTCAGTGCCCTATCCATAGCCACTGCAAGTCCCTGCCAGCTCTGATTCTTACCTGTAGTTCTGGCTTCTGGCCCCGGTCCTCCAAAGCAAACTGGCAATCCTGGGGGGAAATGGAGAAGAAGCTAGGCCGAGGCTCCGGGGGCACCACCCAGGATCCATTGGCTGTGTGGTAGGGCAGCAGGGCGGGTGGCCCTTCTGCATTGGCTGTCAGCTCCAGCACAGAGTCCTTGATGTGGCTGATAATTTCGTGGTTCTCCTCCAACAGCTGCTCCAGCTGTTCAATGCGATTCTGCAGCACAGAAATTTGGCTCTGCCAAAAAAACAGAAAGAATCACCCACAGATCTTTATGCTACAGAGAAGGTCTCTGCTTAGGGTCTACCACTGAGGCCTGACTATGAGCCCACTTTCCTCAATCAAAGCCAGACTGTGGGCTGGGACTGTAGCTCAGTGGTAGAGCGCCTGCCTCACGTGCGTGAGGCACTGGATTCAATCCTCAGCACCACATAAAAATAAGTAAATAAAATAAAGATATTGTGTCCATCTATAACTAAAACAAAACAAAACAAAAAACAAAAAACCCAGACCATAAGCCTACAGGAATGGAAAGCTCTGGGCACATCACTACCAAGGACTGTGATCCACTTGGGTTAGAAGTTCCGTCACTTTCTAGCTCACAGATGGTAAAGGTTTCCTCTCACATGCCTATGCTGAACAATCAGTATTGCTTTCTGGAGCATGAAGCCGAGGGCTGCATTGGGACTTAATGGGGAAAAAAATGCTACAATCAATTAGCAATGTCTGCCAAGAATTCAGGAGGACAGAGTGGCAATACACACTTCATTTTTTTATTCCTTTGTTCTTTTTATCATTATTTTTGGCATCCTGTTGTGGCTAGGGGTGTAGGTAAGTGACAATAGTGCATGTTTAGCATGCACAAGGCTTTAGGTTCAATCCCCAGCATCAAAAAAACAAAAACAAAACAAAAACCCACCTATTGAAAAGGAATGTTCTTGTCCTGGGGTGACATAACTCTCAACCTGAGCTTGGGTGACTTGTATATGAAGAGATTAGCAACCAGGCTGTACTCACCCGTGGGAAGTTTCCACCATTCTGGTGTCGGGTGGGATCATGCTGCACTCGGTCCAGCATGAGGTAGAGCGAAAAGACGGCTACACAGAAGATAGCAGCCCCGCACACCGTCACTTGCTTTTTCAGCTTCATAATGGCCTCCACACAACCCTGGAGGGAGAGACACCATCTGTAGCTCTGGCATGCAAAAATCCCTTTGGTATCTTCCCACCAAATACGCCAGTGAGTTCCCAAGGGCTGTTCCCAAGGAACACCTATTTGCCCAACTCCAATAAAAAGCAAGCTTCTGAACACCAGATTGCAACATTAGCTAAGGATCCTGACCCAACCCTGATTTTATTCTCTTGCTTCAGACTCCAAAAGCATAAACAGCACATCTGGGGCTGCCTGCCTGGTGCTGGAAACAGCTCTGCCCCTAAGGTGGAGATGATGCCCTCTCTCAGCTCATGATGTACAACAAGTCCAAGAAAACAAAGTCCCTGGTCTGGCCCCACAGTTCACTACACAAACTCCCCCAATCCTCTTGGATCAGACTGCCACTTAGCAAGAAGTCTTTGGCACAGATCCTCAGTAAGGATACAGAATTAATTTCTTTTTTAAAAAAAGAAGAAAGATGCTTGTTTCCAACATAAAGCTAGTTCCTACCTGCTCTCCTTTCCGTTAGTACTAATTCCTGCAGTGCAAAACTTTCAGCCCTGGCTTATAGAAGATTTAGAGGATCCCTGGGAAGCCAGCAAGATGCTGAGAATCCCCTGGGTAGGGAGAGGCATAGCAGCTCGGTTGTGGGACAACTTCTGAGGAACTGACCCGCTGCCACCGCCGCTGGCCCTCACTGGCCTGGCAGACTGAGGGAGGGCGCTAGCTGCTCGGGCGTGGGCGGGACCACGCTCCGGAGACTCTTCCGGGAGCCCTGGGGCCGAGGAGCTCTGTCGCCTCTGCGTTGTGTCCTACTTAGTGCGATTTGATTCCTCTCAGGAGCCTGTGGGCAATTATTTTTAGTTCCTGGAATCTGGGTCCAGGCCAAAGTGCGTGGAGCTGGGAGGGAGAGAGTTGGATCACCGGAGGGCTAGCACCTGCCGCCGGGTCTTCTGCCGCGCGCCCAGCACCCTCCCGGCCCTCCTGGACTCTGCCCGCGTAGGGGACCGCAACGTCAGCTGCCTGGGCCAGGCCTTCCGCCCCCACCCCACCCCACCCAACCTCGCAACGCCGCGCATAACGCGCGCCACTCGCCCAAGCCCGGCTGCGGCCGGGACAGTTGGAACCCTCCCCCGCATCCGCTCGGCCCGTTACCGTCTGCAGCCGGCCTCCGCGCTGCTCGGGGCCCCGCCGGCCGAGCTGCGGCCCCTCACATCCCTGGGGAAGGAGAACCCACTCAGGCAGCGACGCAGGCGAAGGCGAACTCCCGCCCACCCGTCGCCCCCGGTTTCCAGCGCCGCAGCAGCGATCCCGCGGGGGCCAACGCCGCCCGCGCGCTCCGCTGCGCCCGCGCGGGTCCGCCCGCCTCTAGCGGCCACCCGGCCGAGCAGCGTGCGGGGCGGGGACACACGCGCCGCGCCCCCGCGTGCCCCGCCCCGCCTGGCCCGACCGCCTCCCTAGTTAGCCCCGCAACCCCCGCCCTGCTCCCCCGGCGCTGCTCGCTGGGCTTGGTCCGGGCTGCCCCGGGTGCCCGCGCTGTCCGCGCCAAGGACCCAGGTGCCGGCGCCAGGGCCGCACTGCGCAGCCGCAGCCCGAAACTGGCGTTGGCGCGATGCGGAACCTGAGCAGGGGCGCGCAACTTTGTTTTTTTCTGAATCTTCCTAGAGTAAGCACATTTCATCAAACAGTTGCAGAAACATTCCAGCCTTTTACCAGCCGAATAGTGGAATGCATTTTCCGCAGTCCGCCTTGTTCAGCTCTAGGTAGCCAGTTTTCTGTAGTTACCTTTGCAGGCAAAGTCAGGCTGTCTCCTGTTGGTAAAAATTAATGGAAATTCCTTTCAGTGCCACCCAGTAAGACACTTCCCCCGCCTTTTTTTCCTCTCCCCATTTTCTGTACTGGGGATTGAACCCAGGGGCACTTTCCTACTTTTTTTTTTTTTTTTTTTTTTTTTTTTTTTTTTTTTTTTTTTTTTTTTTTTATTTTTTAGTTGTAGGTGGACAGAATATCTTTATTTTTATTTTTATGTGGTGCTGAGGATCGAACCCAGTGCCTCCCGCGTGCTAGGCGAGCACGCTACCACTGCGCCATAACCCCAGCCCCACTTTCCTACTTATTTATATCCCGGGCTCTTTTACACATTTTTAAAATTTTGAGACGGGGGTAGGGAGGTGGGTCTCCCTAAGTTGCCCTGGCTGACCTCGAACTTGTGATTCTCCCCCCTTGGCTTCCCCAGTAGCTAAGATTACAAGCATATATATGTCCACCACGCCTGTCTCAAATCCTTTCTATTTATCAGAAGTAACATCAGATAAGAGTGACCACCACTCTGATTCAGCAGGATCGTTAGGCCCACTTGGAAGACTATAGTCAGGCTCCCCATTCTAGAGTCATTCCAGATGCCACTAGGTATGGGCATTAGCACCACTTGGCCTTCTCTGTAAGTTCAGAAGCTGCTCCACCTTTTCTAGTTCATTAAGCCAAGTGTAGCAAGAGATGTTGGCAATCACATAAATGCCCAGGGCAAGAGGGCAAGGCCTACCACCTTTCATGCTGTAGCATGTCCTCTTAACTTCAGTTTGTGTTTGGCAGGGCAGTAAGAGAAGCACCAGGTTAGAATCTACACCTCCCACCCCTACGCCCACCAGCTCTCCTTTGCCTACATAAGTTCCAGTAGCCTAATTTGCTGAAGGCATGAGAGGAAAAAATGAAAAGTGAGAATTAAATATGTGATTTGGGTCTCTTACAACCAGTTGGGGTCTCTTCTCCCCATCTCAACCTTTGAGTTAAACATTTTATTTAATAAGAACTACCCATCCCGGAAATTGCCACAGTGAGAATAGACACTGCCTGTCCAGGTGTGGTGGCCCACACCTGTAATCCTAGCAACTCTGGGGGCTGAGGCAGGAAGATCACAAGTTCTAGGCCAGTCTGGGCAATTTAGGGAGACCCTGTATTCACATTTACATTTGTGTATGTGTGTGTGTGTGTTTTCCAGGGATTGAACCCAGGGGTGCTTAACCACTGAGCCACATCCCCAGACCCTTTTATTTTTTAATTTTATTTTTTAGTTGTAGGTGGACACAATCTTTATTTACTTTTATATGGTACTGAGGATCGAACCTAGTGCCTCACAAGTGCAAGGCAAACACTTTCACTGAGCTACAGCCTAAGCCCATTATTTTTTATTTTGAGATAGGGTCTTACTAAGTTGCTTAGGGCCTCTCTTAGTTGTGGAGGCTAGCCTTAAGTTTGTAATCCTTGTGAGCCTCCTGACTCAGCCCCTCCCCCTGCCCCATGCTGCTAGGATTGCAGGCATGTGCCAGCATGCTCAGATCAAAATTTTTATGAAAGGACTGGGCATTTAGCTCAGTGATAGAGCATCCTGGGTTCAATCCTCAGTGCAGGTTGGGGAAGAGTGTAAAAAAAAAAAAATACACACTGCCTGCCTTACGTCTGTGCTCCCTTGGGAGCTAAGCTTTGGTTGTCCTTTCACCTTTTATAGTTGATCCTTTAAGAATCCATTCTATATTTTATCCAGGTGCAGTGGTACACACCTGTAATCCCAGCAACTTGGGATGTTGAAGTGGGAGGAATACAAGTTCAAGGCCAGTCTGGGCAATTTAGTGAGATCACCATCTTAAAACAGAAAGTAAAATGGGCTGGGGATTTACTCAGTGGTAGAATGCTGGTAGGATTGATGCTCAGTACCACACACACACACATACACAATTCATTCTGTGTTTTGTTGACACTGCTACCTTTCAGTGACACAGAGCATAAAATGTCTAGTCAATGTCCCAAGTGGTTCCCCACTGCTGGGTACTCTTGGTTATAAAGGCAGGCAGTTCCCTTGCTTTATTGGATATGTCTGAAGAATACAAATAATGCCTCAGACCTGTTAGAAAGGTTGTTGTCAAAAAGATGCAAGGTAAGTGTTGGTGGAGATGTGGAGATTGTACAATGTTGGTGGGAATGTAGATGTGCATTAGGGAAAACAGTATGGAGTTGCCTCAAAAAATAAAAAGAGAACTACATATGAAACAAACAAACAAATATATGACATCATCCACTTAGGACTCTGAACAGTATGGGCTATATCCACTGTGCATAATGGGAACTACTGTGGCATACCTGGAAAACCCTGTATATTGCAATCAACATCCCTCAAGGTGAAAGTAGATGGCCCATCTAGTCTATTTGTCAGAGCCAGGCAAATCTAGTAACCAGACTATGTGCCCTGGAATTTTCTTTGCCCCTCAACTGTGTAGAGTATCTAGGCACATTAGCAGGGCTTCTTTGGCCTCACATGCTGGGATCACAAGTGCTTATTCAGGCCCTAGCCATAGAAAGAACATCATATCCTATGTGATAGTGGCTGTGGCTTTTACTTGAGAGATATAGTTCTAACCAGATGGTTGCTTCCACTGATATTCATGGTCAAAGGGTCCTTTTCCGTGGGCATCTCTCTTGGACATGTGTCCCACTCAATCAATTGCCAGAGTGTTCCCAACTTCTACAGGAGTTGGGACTTAATTATCCGTTTGCCCTGCTGCCAGGCACCAGACCATTAGCTCATGGGCTGTTGCTCACAAGTCCGTGAAAACGTCGTGAGGTTCCCCCTGGGGTGTTTCCCAGGTGTTCACCACAGCCCAAATCTCTGCCTGTTGGGTCCCCTTTTCCATGCAAAAATTTAAACCGTTAGTTCTGTGGCTGCACAGCTGCAGCTGTTCTGTACACTCCGTTGGCCATTAACTGGGCTGTCAGTCCTTAAGCCACATCCAGGTTCTCAGAAAAATCAGTGTACTTGGGACCCGAGAAACCCAAGATGCTGGCAGTCTTTGGTCTTTGTCTCAGGGTTAGCCACACGGGTTCCTGGCTCTCTTTATGGAGGAAAGAGATTCCACAGATGCCTGGTTCACTGCTTTCTTGGAGTACTTCCTCTTTAATGAATAATGCTTGGTGAGCAACCAAGCATTGTGGCACCCTTGGAATCCCAGCCTCTCTGAGGCAGGATGATCCAAGGTTGAGTCCAGCCTGGGCAATTTAGCAAGACCTTGTCTCAAAATAAATTAATTAATTAAAAGGGCTGGGGGTGTAGTTCCATCCCAAGTACTGTGAAAAAAAAAAAAAAAGTTTGGTGGGCAACATTCACTTAACCAGTGTTTTCACTTTAGCCCATCCCAAAACAAGATGCTAGAGTGTAACAATGGTCTCTCAGCGATCACCAGCACCCAAAGACAAGGCCACTGAAATGGGTTCTACTATGGCTTAGAGTTGTCACGCAAGCGCCATGTGTCTTAAAATCCACAGATGCCTTTGCCTCTGGATGATGTCCTTCTTCCCTGGGTTCTAGTCTATATAGCTGTCAGTCACTGACACTTTTCATCCAAAAGCCTGGTGTTCAGGGCCCCACTCAGAGGTGGTACTTTTTGAGTAAACTTGTGTAGTGTGCTGTGCATATCCTGCTGAGTAAGACTGTCTCCATGCTCAGACATGCCCGTAGGATGTTCTGCCTCCTTTTGGTCTGCTGGAAGTTTTAAGGCCAGTTGTTCTGTTGTTTTACTTGTTCTTTTTTTCCCTTGACAGTCTTGGGAATTGTCCTCTGGGCCTAGGTCCACATGGTGCCTAAGAACTTTGTGTGTCTCTGTATCAGGTTAATTTTTTCAGCTTTGATTAGCCCATCCCATCTAAGGAAGTTTGTACTAGTTATTTTCTAACTAGGTGATGTTATCAACATAGTAATACCAAGACACTTTTTTTTTTTTTGGTACTGGAGATTGAACTCAGGGGCACTTGACCACTGAGCCACACATCCCCATCCCTATTTTGTGTTTTATGTAGAGACAGGGTCTCACTGAGTTGCTTAGTGCCTTGCCGTTGCTGAGGCTGGCTTTGAACCCGTGATTCTCCTGTCTCAGCCTCCCTAAGTGCTGGGATTACAGGCTTGCGCCACCGCACCAGGCTGAATTCATCACCTTATTCTGTTTTTGTTTTTTCTGGTTTTTTTGTTTGTTTGTTTGTTTGTTTTTGTGGTGCTAGGGTTTGAACCCAGGGCCTTATGCATGCAAGGCAGGCACTCTACCAGCTGAGCCACATCCCCAGCCCCCAAGGCACTTTTTTTTTTTTTTTTTGGTACTGGGGATTGAACTCAGGGGTACTTGACCACTGAACCACATCCCCAGCCCTATTTTGTGTTTTATGTAGAGACAGGGTCTCACTGAGTTGCTTAGCGCCTCGCTGTTGCTGAGGCTGGCTTTGAACTCGGGATTCTCCTGTCTCAGCCTCCCTAAGTGCTGGGATTACAGGCTTGAGCCACCACGCCCGGCTTCCAAGACACTTTTGATGGGATCCCAGGCTTCTCTATGTCTTGGCCTATCCACTGGTGGCAAATCACAGGGAAATGCAGGCAGCTCTGTGGCAATACTATAAAGATGCATTGTCACTCAAGCCAATGAGGGTAAACTGGTTTTCATCTTCCACATGTAGTGGAACAATCAAAAAGGCATCAGTAGGCGCTGGGGTTGTGGCTCAGTGGTAGAGCACTTGCCTGGCATGTGTGAAGCACTGGGTTCAATCCCCAGCACCACAAATAAATAAATAAATAAATAAAGCTCCATTGATAACTAAAAAAATTAAAAATAAATTTATAAAAAAAGGCATTAGGGGCTGGGATTGTAGCTCAGCGGTAGAGCGCTTGCCTCGCATGCGTGAGGCCCTGGGTTCGATCCTCAGCACCACATACAAAGCAATAAAATAAAGACATTGTGTCCATCTACAACTAATTTAAAAAAAAAAGGCATTAGTAGCTTGTAATCCCCGTGACTCAGGTATCTGAAGCAAGAGGATTGCAAGTTCAAGGTCAGCCTCAACAACTTAGTGAGACTTCTCAAAATAAAAAATAAAAAGGGCTGTAGGAAAGCAACCCTGAGTTCAATCCCCAAAAACAAAACAAAAATTGACATGAGCAAGGTCTACCTCTGCATACTAGGTGACTTCGGTTTGTACAATGAGCTCTGTGATGTGAAATAATCCATAAGATGCCAAGGCCAGGGGTCTTTTGTTCTGGCCACTCAGGCTCCCCACCCACCCCCCTGTCATGTATTGCTCTGCAGTAGCCACTTGGCTAGGTCTAGAGAGGTGAATACTTGTCCCTATCCTAATTCCCACTCCAAGGACCCAGTCCTCCAACCTAGCCTGTTTGTGCAGTGGGGAAGGATTAGTGCTGAAAATGGTGGGTCCAACGGTAGTACCAACAGCACAAACCTCAGCTGGGAGGTAGATGTTGCCTGGTGTCCCTCCTGTCAGCCCACAGGAAATGTTAAAGCTGGCCCAGTAAATAGCCCAAATCTTTAAGTCCCATGACCCTCTCAGAGCCCTACGAGAGAATTTTCCTTCATGGGCAACCATCACTTGCCTCTTCAGGGATCACCTGGTGGGTCCAACGTGGCCTTTTAGATGGTTTCTCCCCTACCTTGGTCTATAGTGCATTATCTTGGCCTTTCCCAAGGCTTCCATTGTGTGAAACATGTTGCCTGATAGCTGAATAGTTTTCTGAAAAATATCCCCACAGTGTAAGAGAAGATTCATTTTCCCTCCACAGCCTGATATGTCAATTAAATGTGCAGTCTGATGGGTATGACTATTTCATCATCTGGGCACTCATGATCTCCATTATGAATTCAGGCTAAGGTCACAGTGGCCAAATAGTGGTAGCCTCTTCCAGGACTGTCCAAGTGATCCATGGTTCTAGTACTGTCCAGATGACGGGAACTCAGATAGGCCACTGTGTCATGACAGCTGTAAAGACCCAGTGCAACAAGCCCCGATTTTCTCTTAATCTTTTCCTCCTTTGTATCCATGTCATTGGTTGTGGACAAAAGTAGCCTGGAGCATGGGGTCAGTCCTAAAGCATATAAGCAACTTCTGTTCCTTCCCATCTAGGAGATCTTGCATAGAACCCTCACCTGGCAGTCAGATGAGTCATACTTTTATAGTTTCACTAGACTTTTGGCCAAATCTCTTATAGCTCCTTGTAAAAGTGGATCTCAGTACATTTCTGAGTGACTACTTGTCATTGATCACCCTGTCCCTTGAGGGTAGCCCTCTCAGATTTCAGTGGAAAGTCTGTCTCTCTCAGCTCTTTCAAGTTCTGCTCTTCAGAGATTTTCAGGATAGCTTTATAGACTCCCACATACACAGGTTCAAACTCTGGCAGATATAAGGAAGAGAGACCAAGACCAGCTCTCACTGATGACCCAGACCAATGAACACCTTAGGGAAGAAAATGGCTGCCTATCACTAGCTGACCTTGCAAGCATTCTTTCCCTTGAAATTGTGGGTTATTGGGTTTTCATTTCTTCCATCATGCTCCATTCTCTTTTAAAATAAAATCATCTCTATCTTATCTGCTTTTTCCTAGCTGTTGCAATGGAGGGCGGGGCATGGCCCACAGAGACCTACCACAGCCTACCCAAAAGCAGAAGTTCTTTAGTTCTGTTTTTTAACCACTTCCATTGGAGAAATTATTTCACTTACTATTTTCATTTAATCATAATCCAACTTAATTTCCTTTTAATTTATTTATTTTTGGTGCTGGGGATTGAACCCAGGGCCTCATGCATGCTAGGAAAGTACTGAACTACACCTCCAACTCTAAATCTCAAACGCTTTTTAAAAAGTTATACAGCTCTCTCTTATTTCTTTGAAAACTTATATTGACCATTTTCTGAACTTTTTATTTTACTTCATGATTCATATTACTTGTTTTCTTTCTTTCTTTCTTTCTTTTTTTTGGTACTGGGGATTGAACTCAGGGGTACTCGACCACTGAGCCACATCCCCAGCCCTGTTTTGTTTTATGTAGAGACAGGGTCTCACTGAGTTGCTTAGCGCCTCACCCTTGCTAAGGCTGGCTTTGAACTGATGATTCTCCTGTCTCAGCCTCCCAAAGTGCAGGGATTACAGGCATGCACCACCACACCTGGCTTTGTTTTTTTGTATTATAAATCTTTCTCATTTTCTGTTTTTTTTTTTTTTTAAGTTCAGTCCTATGCTACTTTATTTACTTATTTATTATTTATGGTACAGAGTATTGAACTCAGGGGTGCTCTACCACTGAGCTACATCTCGGCCCTTTTTATTTTTTATTTTGAGGTAGGGTCTCAGGAAGTTGCTGAGGCTAACCTGGATCCTCGATCCTTCTGCTTAGCCTCTGGAGTTGCAGGTACGACAGGCATGTGCCCCCACACCCAGCCTACCTGTCTCAATTTTCACTGTTTCTACTGGGAATGTTTCAGATGATGGCAGATTTCAGTAGAATCCCTCCTGGTAAGGGCTCCCCAATCTGCCACCCTGTTGCTTAGGAAACTCATATATATATTGTCAATAGACCTTTATTTTATTTATATGAGGTGCTGAGAATCAAACCCATTGCCTCACACATGCTAGGCAAGCACTCTACAACTGTGCTACAACCTCAGTCCCAGGAAACTCTTTTTTTTTTTTTTGGTAATGGGGATTGAACTCAGGGGTACTTGACCTCTGAGCCACATCCCCAGCCCTATTTTGTGTTTTATGTAGAGACAGGGTCTCACTGAGTTGCTTAGCACCTTGCCATTGCTGAGGCTGGCTTTGAACTTGCGATTTTCCTGTCTCAGCCTCCCTAAGTGCTGGGATTACAGGCTTGAGCCACCACGCCCGGCTCCCCCAGGAAACTCTTAAGAGATGATCTCCTTAGAAAAAGCATTTCTTTCCTCTTCAGCCACATCAGTCTCCTCTGAGTGGAACCCTAACCTTCCCTCTCTTTTCAGCTCCTCTTGAATCATAGTGACTGTTGTACACATCTATAATTTCAGTTACTCTCTAACATTTATAAGCTGATGACTTTCATATATCTGTTGCCAGCCTTTGCCTCCACCTGGGCTTCCAGACTGATCTGCACACTTTTTACTTCCACAGGCCCTTAAACAAAGTATCTCTGAACTTACCATCTTCATTCCCTACAGCACTGCTCCTCTTGTTGAGATTGTTTCAGGGAACAGCGCCACCATCTGGATCTGGCCAAAGCCTGTATAACATCCTTAGCTCTCACTGCCATATCCCACATCCAGCTGCTACCAAATTACATTAGCTCTGCTCCATGAGGTTTGCCTGTCCTCTGTCTTCCCACTGCCACTACAGAGGCCTTGCAGGCCTTCTAAGATCTGCCCTCCAGAAAGCATACATACCAAGAGTACTGGATGGACAAAAGTGGTTTTATTATTTCTTCCTGGGAGAGGAAGCCCTGGCAAGAGCGGGGACCCAGAGCCAACATAGGGCTGTATCTTTCTGGCAGAAGAACCGCTGGTGACTGGAGCACAAGAACGTGGACAGCTGTTTGACAGTGTGAACAGAAGCTGCCGAGGAGATACAATCTTGCCTGAAGAAGCCACTGGCTTGAGAAGGGGGTCCCAGCCTCACCGATGCCGCTTTCGGATGCTCTGCAGCTCCTGGTAGATGGTGCTAAAGCTGGGCCGCTGTCCAGGCTCATAGGCCCAGCACTGCTCCATGAGCCTGAAAACAGCATCAGGGCACAGCTCTGGGCAGGGCAGGCGACCCCCTGTGAGAACAAGCAGAGCACACCAGGCATGAGGAAGGGTTCCTAGGGCAGGCGGTGAGCAACAGGAGCTGCTGAAGATGTACTGTACTGTCCCTAAGGCCACTTTTATTCAACAAAACCTCAAGAAACAGAGGCCTGGATGTGGGCTTTTTTTTTTTTTAAGGTATAAGGGATTGAACCCACAGCTTCATGCATGTTAAGCAAGCACTCTATCACTCAGCTACACCCCCAGCCCTTTTAATGTTATTTTGAGACAGGATCTCACTAAGTTGATGAGTGCTTTGCTAAGGCTGGTCTCAAACTTGCCATCCTTCTGTCTCAGTCTCCCAGGTCACTGGGATTACAGGTGTGCACCACCATGCCCATCTGAGGCCTGTGTTCCCACCATGTGCTACTTGTGTGACCTCTGCAAGCCTGTTTTTCTATCTGTAGAAGGAACATAATAATCTCCACCTTACGTGTGGCAAGAAGTAAATGAAGTAACATATGGCCTAGCATTAACAGGTGCTCGGCTCAGTGGCAACTCTGGGATTATTCTTTTTTTTTT
>PVHX01022171.1:0-28216 GCA_004024805.1 Geosciurus inauris | reverse complement strand
AAAAAAAAAGAAAGAAAGAAAGCAAGCAGAGACTCCAACATACTTGCACGTTAATACTAGTAGTATTTGCTATAAAACAAAAAGTGAAGGCAACCCAAGTATCCATCAATATGAATGACAGACAAAGTGTGGTATAGCAATACCATGAATATTATTACAGTACAAAAAGAATTATGTAACAATATAAAGATGCAAGATGGATGAACATTGAAAATATTTGTAGCAAAATAGACTAAGCACAAAATAGTCAAATATCATGTGATTTCATTCACATGAAATATGTAGAATAGACAAATCCATAGAGACAGAAAGTAGATTAGGATATCAGGAATGGAAGTGAAAATTATTGCTTAAAGGGTACAGCAATTATCCTTTAAATTAATTTAAGGGGGTCATTGAAAAGTTTTGGAAACAGTGGTGATGGTTAAACAATATTGTGAATGCACTTAATATAACTAACTTTAATTTTACACTTTAAAATGGTTAAAATAGTAAGGCACAGTAGTACACTCTTGTAATCTCAGTGACTTGGGAATCTGGAGGATCACAAGTTTGAGGCCAGCCTGACAACTTAGTGAGATCCTTAGCCACTTGATGAGACTGTCTCAAAATAAAATATAAAAAGGGCTGAGGATATAGTTCAGTGGTAGAGCACTCCTAGGTTCACCCCCAGTACTTTCCCCACCAAAAAAAAATGGTTAAAATGGAAATTTTTATGTAATATTTATTTCACTCCAATAAAAATTGTTAAAATATAAAGTAGTGTTTATTGCAAGCTTTTGGTAGGAAATGAAATTGTGTAATTCTTCAGGTATGGTGGGGCATGCCTGTAATCCCAGTGGCTCAGGAGGCTGAGGCAAGAGGATCTCAAGTTCAAGACCAGCCTCAGCAACTTAGTAAAGCCCTAAGCAATTTACTGAGACCCTGTCTCAAAATAAAAAGGGCTGTGTGTGTTGCTCAGTGGTTAAGCACCTCTGGGATCAATCCTTGGTACAAAAAAAAAAAAAGAAAAAAGGAAAAAGAAAAGAAATAAAGAAAGAAATTATGTAATTTCACCAAATGTGAGGAGATACAAGTTTCTGTGACAAAAGGTGTATTACTGGATGTATATTTGAATTCAAACTAAACCTGAAATTGTAAAAGAAATAGTTAAAAGAGATTGAGAAGGATACTACAAACATCAGGTAATCAGGTGTCCAGAGCTGGGGGCTGGGTGACCTTCGTCCTTTGCCTCCCTCACTGCAGTCTGACAATCTGGGCCTGGACAGAACATGTGCCAGAACATCTCCCATGCAATGCCTGGGGAGTTTCTGCCTGAGCCTCCAGCCACTGAACACCAGATCTGGGCACTATCACATAGGAGATGTAATGGTCCCAAAAAGTTCTTTTAGAGAAAACTTAATCAAAATTGGTATAGTTATTATGGCCAAAAAAAATTTTAAGTTCATGAGAAAAATAGAATGGGTAGGAGGTGAGGCAATTCCAAGGAAGAAGTTGATTCTGAACAGTGAGGAGAAACAGGCACATTTCCTCAGAGTGGAGCAGTGTGTCAAAAGGATAGGCAATGTGGCAGAGAAAAGGGCACTGTGAGCCAGTTACTCTTCTAGGCTGGGGAGACACAAATAAGGCATGGAGAAAAGGTTAAAAGAAAAGTTTAAGTATATATTGGGGAAGCTGGGGATACTATGTATGTGAGCTTCCAAGTGAGGGAGGAATGGTTCACCAGTCCTTAATCAAGCATAGATTCAAACACAAAGACACTTGATACAAAGACAAATATCTGGAGCCACAAAAATCAAGATTAAGGGGGCTTGGCTTGTAGCTCAGCAGTAGGGCGCTTGCCTAGCACGAGCAAGGCACTGGGTTCGATCCTCAGCACCACATAAAAATAAATGAAATAAAGGTATTAAATCCAACTGCAACTAAAAATAATATTTTTTTAAAAAATCAAGATTTAGCTATAATACACAGAAATCCTGTCAGTGCAATGCCTGGAAGCCTGTTCCAGGCAGTCTAATGGCCAGTTTCCCAATCTGATATTCCTCTTTTTTGATTCACATTTACCAGGAGTCCTGCTCAATAAATGCAAGCAGAATTTTCCAGACACTTAATTTTATTTTTTGGCACCGAGGATTGAACTCAGGGGTACTTGACCACTGAGCCACATCCCCAGCCCTATTTTGTGTTTTATGTAGAGACAGGGTCTCACTGAGTTGCTTACACCTTGCCATTGCTGAGGCTGGCTTTGAACTTGTGATTCTCCTGTCTCAGCCTCCCAAAGTGCTGGGATTACAGGCGTGAGCCACCACGCCTGGCTAACACTTAAATTTTGATAGGACTTGGGTATTTAAGTGTTTGCTCCTCTACTCACTGGTGTAGTCATAAAAGTCCCTGAAGTACTCGATAAAATTCAGATTCAGAGGCAAGTTTGGGAAATGCTTTATACCAATGCTTCCATCACCAAAATCACTCCTGTCACACTAGGGATATAACTCAGTGGTAGAGCATTTGGCTAGCATGTGTAAGACTCTGGGTTTAGTTCTCAGAACAGAAAAAGAAAAAATCACTCTTGTTCTTGCAAAACATGACAGGCCATGGCTGAGTGACAGGAAGAATCAGATGGATTGGAGGCAGGGGTGGCTGGCATGAACAAAACTGCGGGTACTCTGTGTTCTATTTTCCCAAGTACTAGCCTTTGACATTCATAGCAACCCAGCAGAAAACATTTGCATAACCTTTGGGCTGCTTTGAGTTCAAATTGAACAGAAAAGCAACACAGGGTTTTTAGTACAAAGCATACTACAAATCACACCTTACCCTTCACATCACTTCCCTCTGCCTTTGCTCAGATCATTCCCATTCTAGCAAATTTCCAAGGTCAAGGCCAAGGTGACCATTAGGAATACTCACCTCCCAGACTGAGGATTGAACCCAAGGGTTCTTACCACTGAGCTATATCCTAGCCCTTTGTATTTATCTGTTATTATTATTTTATGTATTTATTATTTTATTATTGTTAGCAGTAGTATTGGGTATTGAACCCACGGGAACTCTGTCAATGAACTACATCCCCAGACCTTTTATGTTTTATTTTGAGACAGGGTCTCTTTGCTTAGGGCATCACTAAATTCTGAGGCTGGCCTTGATTTTGCAATTCTCTTGTCTCAGCCTCCCAAAGCACTGGGATTAGAGGACAGCTGGGCATGCAGCCATGTACCACACCACTCTAGACCCACTGGGGCAATTTCTAGAATAGCATCAGATGACTGGATAGCTTTCCTGTCTTCAAGAACCTATCTAGAAATAGGTATTTAAGAATAAAGATACTGCCCAGCATAGTTGTGCGTACCTGCAATCCTGGCAACTCAGGAGGCTAAGGCAAGAGGATCACAAATTTGAGGCCATCCCAGGCCACTTAGCAAGACTCTGTCTCAAAAATAAAAAGGTGGTTGGGGGAAGAGACTGGGGATATAACTCAGTGGTGGAACACCCCTGAGTCCAATTCCCAGTACCACAAAAAATAAAGAATAAAGATACTGTCCAAGTTTCAAAACAAATAAAATGGAGATGGAAACAACCCAACTGCCTACCAACAGATAACTATGTAAACATAATGTAGTATATACATACAATTAACTATTACGGACCTTGAAAAGGAAGGAAATTCTAACATATACTACAATATGGGTAAACACTGAGGACATTATGCTAAGTAAAGTAAACTGATCTTGAAAGGATAAATACTATATGATTCCATTTAAATGAGATTCCTAGAATAGTCACATTCATAGAAAGGAGAGTGGTGGTTTCTAGGGGATGGCGGGAGAGGGAATTGGATGGGAGAAGTGATTAGTGACTGATTATTTGATTAGCACAGAGTTTTAGTTTTTTTGTTTTGTTTTGTTTTGTTTTGTTTTTTGTTTTGGTACTGGGGATTGAACTCAGGGGTACTCGACCACTGAGCCACATCCCCAGCCCTATTTTGTGTTTTATGTAGAGACAGGGTCTCACTGAGTTGCTTAGCGCCTCGCCATTGCTGAGGCTGGCTTTGAACTCGCGATTCTCCTGTGTCAGCCTTCCAAAGTGCTGGGATTACAGGTGTGCACACCCAGCTCAGAGTTTTAGTTTTACAAGATGGAAAGACTTGGCTGGGTATGGTGGCACATGCCTGCAATCCCAGGAACCCAAGAGGCTGGCAGGAGGATCACAAGCAATTTAGTGAGGCCTGTCTCAAAAAAAAAAAAAAAAGATGAAAAGACTTCTGGAGATGAGTGGCGGTGATGGTTGCACAACACCATAAATAATAATGTATCTGAACAGTCTGTTTAAAACTAGTTGAAATGGTTAATATTATGTTATGTACACATTACCATAGGAAGGAGATAGGACTGAAAACTAACCCTTCCTCCCACCACAACATCAAGAGCAAACCCTAATATAAAAGATGGACTCTGGGTGATAATGATGTGTCACTGCAGGTTTATCAGTTGTGGAAAATGTGCCTCTCTGGTGGGAAATGTTGGTAATGGGGGAGGCTGTGCGAAAATGGAAATTTCTGTACATGGGGTATGTGGAAATCTCTATACCTCTTCAATTTTGCTGTGGATCCAAAACTCTCTAAGAAATAAAGCCTATTTTAGCTGGATGCAGCGACACACCTGGAATCCCAGAGACTCAGAAGGCTGAGGCAAGAGGATTTCAAATTCAAATTCAGCCTCAGCAACTTGGTGAGACCCTGTCTCAAAATGAAAAGGACTGAGGATGTAGCTTAGTGGTAAATTGCCCCTGGGTTCCATTCCTAGTACCAAAAATGAAGTCTATTTTAAAAACTTGAAGCATGGGGTTTTGAAAGAGGTAATAGCTGTTCTTCAGAGACAACCACAGCCCCCCTCTTGGTCACCATTAGCTTGAGACTTACAAGTTACAGCAGCTAATTCCATGTTGAGTACAAGAACACTCCTCACAATGTTTATTTTCCCATTTCGAGTCCAGTGGGTGTATGACGCCATCAGTATCCTTGCATTCTAAAACAGTACACAGGGCATATCAGTGAAATAGTCAGGTCACTTAATGGGGACAAGACTTGTTAGGAAACTGAGGCTAGCCCCTGCCATGTGATAACAGGCAATTTTAAAGGCATCTAAGAAATTGTTTCTATATTCGCCCATGGCTAAATTCCTGTACTGTGCAGTCCTTGCCACTGATAGTATTTTCTTATACTAAGTTTAAATGCTTCCAGATTTTATTTCAGAACAGATATTTCAAGAATATCCCAAGGCTCTCCTCTTTAATCAGGTATTTATTATGAACCTAGGGGTAATTGAAGAACAGCTTTTTCCTACTGGATTATATTTGGATAAATAATTCATTTCTTCACTTCCATTATCTTTGCATAAAGTGTTTCTCAGCCCTGGTGTACATGCGAAACACCTTGTTTACTTAAAAACATCTATAAGCTGGTAAAGCATGTGTGTAGTGTGCATAAGGCCCTGTGTTTAGTCCCCAGCATCCAATAAACAAACAAACAAAAATATGTCTGAGTCCCACCCTATGACACTGAAATTGGAATCTCTTGGTATAAGCCCAACAGTGACATTTCTAGGAAACTCCCCCAAATGATTCCAAGGTTCAAACAGAGGTGTAAACCATTCCTTTAGATCCTTGGTGGTCCAAGTGTGCTTGAAGAACCAGCAACAGACAGCATCACCTGGGACTGCTTTGAACTTGGATACTCTCATATCTGCTTCAGATGCACTGAATCAGAACCTTCATTTTAACAAGATTTCCCAGGGATTGGCATATGTTAAAGTTTGAATACTGCTTTGGAATCAGCAGTGGTTCTCAACTCTGGCTGCATGTGAGAGTCAATCAAGGAGCTTTTAGATGTACTGCTCCAACCCCAGAGATTCCGATTAATCTGGTTTTAGATGAGGCCTAAGCACTGGTAAGTTTCAGAAGCTCTCTGGGCAATTCTCATTCAGCCATAATTGAAAATGACTGCCTTATTTTTAGGGCAAATTAAAGTCATTCATTTTCTTTCTTTTCTATATCTGTCCTCCTTCCCATGGAGATTCAAAAGGCTCTCATCTACCAACAGGCCATAACTACTAGGCTATAATAACATAATAAACATTGAAAACCCAGGACTTACGAGTATGTGCATTACCTTCAGCATTCTCCAACTTTATCACATAGCACTGCGCATCACATGCAGTCATGAAGGTGGCAAGGACCATAAGGCTGGCCAGGAGAGCTTTCTGAATAGATAAAGGTCAGGGGTGAAGAATGAGTAAATTCAGGTGCTATTTCTTGACTGAATGTCAAGTTCAAGGATCCCTGCTGAGGTCTGGTAAATGCTACTGAAGATGAAGCTTCTGCCTTCAGGCAACCTAGCCATGGAACCAGGCCTAGAAAGTCACTAAAACAAACAAACAAAAAACACAGAAAGAGCTACACATATGTTAAAATCACCGAGAAATAATGACAGTACGCTATTTACAGAGATGGTTGGGGAAACGTTTGCAGATAAGGTGTGATGTTTTTAGATATTTTATAGAATATGTACAATGTAAAGGACAGAAATGAAGGGGGAAAGCTGGGTGCAGTGACACATGCCTGTAATCCCAGCACTTTGGGAGGCTGAGATAGGAGAATCGTGAGTTCAAAGCCAGCCTCAGCAACGGCAAGGTGCTAAGCAACTCAGTGAGACCCTGTCTCTACATAAAACACAAAATAGTGCTGGGGATATGGCTCAGTGGTCTAGTGCCCCTGATTCAATAAAAATAAATAAATAAATAAACAAGTCTTGGCAGTCATGGTGACACACACTTGTAACTCTAGCAACTGAAGAGGCTGAAGCAAGAGGATCACATGTTTGAGGCCAGCCTCGGCAACTTAATGAGACCCTGTCTCAAGATAAAAAACAAAAAAGACTGGGGATGCAGCTCAGTGGTAGTCTCCCTGGGTTCAATCTCCAGTACCAATAAAATAAATAAACTATACAAATCTTAAGGTGGTACTTTCAGGAATCTTTTTAAAAGGAAAATGGAGAGAGAATAGTTACTCTGAAAGATATCTAATATTAATTATGAAGTGACACTACCTAAAGTAGTACATTACCCATATAACAATAGAAAGACAAAAATAGGGAACAAAATAGAGCAAGCAGAAAAAAATTATCATAAAATGTATATATATAAAATTAAAATGAACACAGTCTTTGAGCTGTGGGGAGTGAGTATTCAATAAGTGGACTACCTTCTCTGTACTGGGAGCAGCTCGCCTGCTGCAGCCATTCAGCCTACTAGAAGTTCATCTCCATTCCTCTTTGGTCAGGATCATCTCTCAACTGCTAAGCTGAACGTACACATTGACAGATGACAGCCTGAGCAGTTTACCACTCCTGCATCCCCTGACATCACTTGTCACTGGTCACAGCTTCCAAACCAGTGCCATTTCATGGTTCATGAACTCAACAGCCAAAGTTCCTTGGGGCTGGAGCTGCCACTATTGGTGACTACCTCTGGAGCTGGGATTGGGACTGTGTTTGGGAGCCTTGTCATTGTTCATGCTAGGAGTTCTTCTCCGAAATAACAGATCTTCTATGCCATCCGGGACTTCTCTCAGAGGCCAGGGAACTCTCCTGCCTGACGGTGGCCTTTTGCCTCCTCTTCGCCATGTGAAAGCATCATCTCCACCTGCCCTGTCTCATTAGCTTTATATGTTTCTTTTTCTACACCTTCTAGGCAGTCTGGGAAAAACTCAGGATTTGACAGAGGAAGGACAAATATATACTGTATTAATAAGATGTTTGTAAAAATTCTAAAAGGATTCAAGGGCTACATTTTTACAATAAGATAATAAAATAATCAAAGAAAATACAGGTAAATACTTAAATTATTCTAAGCATAAAATGAAAACAGATTTGAGTATGTAAAAGTTGTAAGAATGTAAAAGAAATTTAAAAGGAGAACAATACCATTATATAAAGGATCTCTATATACCAATGGGGAGGAAAAGCATCTAAGGAGAAAAATGGCAAGGGAAATAAAAAGTCATTTCACACACATACACAGACACAAATAGAAATTATGAATAAGCACATGAAACGTTAAACTTATTGATAACAAAAGAAATGTAAAGCTGTTGCCCGGCATGAAGGCACATATCTGTAATCCCAGCAGTTTAGAAGGCTGAGGCAGGAGGATTGCAAATTCAAAGCCAGGCTCAGCAATTTAGCAAGGCCCTCTGTCTCAAAATAAAACGATCTGGGGATGTGGCTCAGTGGTTAAGCTGCCCTGGGTTCAATCCTTGGTTCTTGGCCCCCACCAAAAAAACTAAAAATGTTGTTAAAAGAGTACTATAATGGGATCTTAAGAATTAACATTTATACAGTACAGAGGGGAACAGAGCACACAGGGGAAGTGACATGCATAAGGATCACATGCTGGAATAATTTTTATGGAGAACAATTGGAGAGTGTACATCAGGACTCTTAAGACCATTTAAAACAGTTGAGTTCATGTTTGTCACTTCTAAACACTGATCCTAAGAAGAATAGCACAGACATGAAGATAGACTCCTTCAGTGCAGTGGTAAAACAGAAAAACACAAAATGCCCAAAGAGGCTGGGTTTGGTGGCACACACCTGTAAACCCAGTGACTTGGGAGGCTGAAGAAGGAAGATCACAAGTTTGAGGTTGGTCTCAGCAAATTAGCAAGGCCCTAAGTAATTTACTGAGGCCCTGTTTCAAAATAAAAAGAAAATAAAATGGGCCAGGGATGTAACTCAGTGTTTACTGGTACCAAAAAAAAAAAAAAGCCCAAGAACAGAGCTGTTTGAGAATATGTTGATCCAAAACAACACCTGGCAAGCTGATGAAGTGGGAGGAAAAATGACTTGAGCAAAGGACTACTATGTACCAGTAAGTGGAACAAAGCAACTTAGAAAGAATTCTGGATGGTGTTATTGCTGTGATGTGGAGTAAGGATCAGGAACAGACTGAGGGAATGTACCAAATTTTAACAAGGCATTTTTGGGTGGTGCAATGATGACAGCTTTGGACTTTCCCCCTAATTTTCTACAATGAAATGCATTAGATTTATAACTACAAAGAAATAAATGCATTCTTTAAGCAAAACAAAACAAAAATCAAAACCCTCAATTCACTCAGCCCACACATGGACTTAGAATTGCACTTGCTCTTTATGTTTCATTCTTCTTTTGCATGATTCTCAGTTTAAAATCACAGTGGAAACCTACATTTATTTTTTCATCCCCCAAAAAGCTAGCCTTATTGACAGAACCTTTACTCTCTTCATACAGAAAGAGGGCTGGCATTGGTGGGGGTGGGGTGAGACTGCAGTGATCACAGGAATCTTGAGGGTCTTGTTTCACTCAGTCATAGAACAGAGGAACCAAAGGAAATGACCCAGGTCTGCAGCCCAGGGTAAGCAAGCTGTGCAGAATCCATCAAACACCCTCTGCTCTGGGGCAGAGACATACAATTGAATGACCTGAGAATGGAGTCTAAACAAGATAATGGGGAAGAAAACATTATTTATTTCTTTTTTTTTTTTTTTTTGGTACTGGGGATTGAACTCAGGGGCACTCCACACTGAGCCACATCCCCAGCCCTTTTTGTGTTTTATGTAGAGACAGGGTCTCACCGAGTTGCTTAACGCCTTGCCATTGCTGAGGCTGGCTTTGAACTCGCGATTCTCCTGTCTCAGCCTCCCAAAGTGCTGGGATTACAGGCGTGCGCCATCACGCCCAGCTCATTATTTATTTCTAAGATTACCCATTTGACAGTCTCTCAGACTGGGCATGGTGGCTTTGTGCCTGTACTTTGAGGCAGGAAGATTGCAAATCAGAGACCAACCTGGACAACTTAGCAAGACCCTGTCTCAAAACAAACAAACAAACAAACAAGTGTTGAGTACGTAGCTCAGAGGTAGAACACTCCTAGGATCAATTCCAAGTACTAGAAAAAATATTAAAAAAAGATAATACCTCAGAAATAGCCTGCAACTGACCACCTCCCCATCTATCTCAACCAGTTTTCTCCCCCAAGAGAGGAGTTCTCCCACTTGAGTGGGCATCAGAATTCCTTGGGGAGCTAAAAAAGAACACATAATCTCAGGTTCATTTGAAGACAAACAGGGTCAGTGCCTATCTTTACCTAGTCTCCCAGCTGAGATTCACAGGAAAAATGATCCAAACCAGTTCTGCCTAAATGAACATATGAATACCTGGGAAAGCTTGTTAAATAAAATACTTGAAGATTCTGCTTCAATAGGTCTTCAGGTATATGAGTGAAGCTTCTGGGTGATGGTGATGTCAATGATGACGCTGATACTGCTGGTCTAAGGATCACTCCTGAGAAGCTCCAAAGTCCCTTTTCACTCCTGAATTCTGTTCTGCAACAGGTACTCCCTCCCTTCTGGTCTTCCTTTCCTGTATTCAATAATCATGAGTCCCTGATGCAAGCTGGCATAGGAGAATGAAGTCATGAAGCCAACATTTGTTACGGTTTTCTAGGTAGGGTGGCTTCATACCCAGCCTTGGGATGAAGCAGTCCAATAGTGCCCTTTAGAAATTGGGCCCTGTTAGGTAAGTCACTGCTCCTAGAAGAGTTTTACCCTCTGTAGGGGTTAAATACCAATCATTGCCTGGGAAGACTTGTCATATCCAGTAGTGAGATAAGAAGAACTCCAAAGAAAAAAGAAAAGGGAAACTTGACACTTCTCTTGTCTTTAATTTTTAGGTGGGGATCAAAGCAGAGTGACCTTGGTTTTAAAGCAAAAGAATATATTCATAAAACGTCTGAAGAAATCCTTCTACAAGCCAGGCTCAGTAGTGCATTCCTGTAATCCCAGCGGCTCACGAGGCTGAGGCAGGCAGATCACGAGTTCAAAACCAGCCTCACAAAATTGAGGTGCTAAGCAACTCAGTGAGACCCTGTCTCTAAATAAAATACAAAATAGGGCTGGGGGTGTGACTCAGTGGTCAAGTGCCCTTGACTTCAATCCCCAGTACCAAAAAAAAAAAACAAAGAGAGAGAGATCCATCTGCACAGTGGGCACACAACACAACTTATTTTATATATTTTCCCCTGCTTCTAGGAGCAGTGCCACCCTCCATATTCTCCCAGTTTGCCACCACTAAGCAGCATGTGTATAATAAAATGTCCAAACCATCTCTGTTGAGTCCTCCAAATTCTTTTTTTTGGGATTCGTAAATAGTACCACTGGGGCTTTTGCAGCCCTGGGGTTGAACACTCTCTCTGATCAAGAGTTTGAGGTTTTCAGGGTTGTAAGCTGGGTATTGGCATTGCCGGCTCTGTAGCTTACCAAGTTCACTCTGGAGCCAAATGGAGGCTGGATTACAGACAAGGGAAACACTACACACCATTTTTCAACCATTACTAGCTTTGAGGATGGTTTCACAGAACATTTTTGTCCTGAGGAGAGGGCCAGCCACCTCATGTCAGCTGCTTCATTCCTCTTGTCCCCTGCAGCCCTGAGAGCAGCCCAGTTCATTCTCTGCTGCTTTTACTGGGGTCCTAGGGCAGAGGCCTGACTCCAGGGCTCCCTAATAGACTAGACTTGGCCATTCACCCAATCAAACAATAGATAAGTGTTGCTGGGCACAGGGAAGGAATTCATTCCTAGTGTGGCCAGAACTAAGGGCTATCTTTGGGTTACTTCAGGTTATAAGAGCTTCAAGATTACATAGAGAAAGAACAATCCCAAGGCAGGGGGCTAGAAGGATGCATACTTATACAATCTTGGTCAAACCATGGTTAATCATTATATCAGGATGGCCATGCAGAGCCTGTTAATGATAAGATAGTTGCTGATACCTAGGGGGTGGCTTTGATTCTTGTCATGAGAGGGCAGTTGACTATCTGTTCATTATCATGTCTCTGCAAATATTAAAAATAGTTTAGCTATTCTTATCTTGGTTTCTTCAGCCTGGGAGGGGGAGGATTACTAGTTTTAGATAAGCCCTCCTTAAATGGTCAACCTGTCTGCCAGGAGAATTGAGCAAGAATCTGACCCAGCATTTGAGGTAGCAAAACGAAGGTGGAGATGCCAAGCTCTTATCTGCTTTTGGTTATTAACTGGATGTCTGCAGGCCCAAGTGAAGAGTCTGGTTTTTGTTTTTTTTTAACAAAAGCAGCTTCTAAGTCCCTGTTATAACTACCTTCATTTCTTCACCCATTCCTCAATCTTGAGAGAATTGGGGTGTTGGCCAATCTGGCTTTATAGATTTCTCAGCAAGTGATAAAATAATACATGTGAGAAGGAGATAATCTGGGTCTTTGAGCAATGGCTGAAGTACATAAGTGAAAAGCACCAGATGTTTAAGCCTAAAAGTAAAAATACCATTATGAACTATACAGTAGAATACAATAGGGAGCTAAAGTCAGAAGATATGCAGCTAAATAAATCATGTAGGAAGTCCTCTCTTTTGAAGTGGCTCCATGAATATGGACTACTAAGAAAAACTTGGGATCAGAAAAACCAGACACTTTTCCTGTGTCTACCTAAATAGAGGGCCCTTTATCCAATCCCTGAGCTTTACCTTCTGTGTGGAGGTGTCTAGTGGAAGGGCTTTTGTTTCTAATAAAAGCTTAAAAACACTTCTTCCATAACCTCTCAACCTTATTTACTTTTGGTAGGTCTAACAAAAGTGATTCCATTTTGATTCTGACAACTTGCCCTCTTGCCTTTGAACAAATTTCTCTGAAGACATCACTGATCAACCATCCTGCAGTTTGGATTTGATTGCCTCTCATTGCCGGGAGGAACCTGTCCCAGTTGTTGATTTGATGTGGTCCCACCTTGCAGGAGAAGTGATAGACAACTCAGAGTCAGTGTCAAGAAAATAAAAAAAAACCGAAAAAACAAATCTTAGGTATATTTGAGCAACAAAGAGTTTTATGAGGAATGGTTCTTAGACCCAGCTTACCTGGAGTCCATCATTACGTTTAACTTTATCTGTTCTAGGTGAGGGATGGCATCTCAAAAAAAATATATATATATATACATATATATATATTAGTTGTTGATGGACCTTTATTTTATTTATTTATTTATATGTGGTGCTGAGAGTTGAACCTAGTGCCTCACACATGCCAGGAAAGTGCTCTACCACTGAGCCACAACTCCAGCCCCACTCCTCTAGAATTTTGAGAGGCAACAAGTACAAAGTTTTACAAGGAGAATATAAAACAAACAAAACCAATAAGAACAAAGTAATTCCAGTTTATATAGTAGTTTCTTTTCTTTTTTCTTTCCTTCTTCTTCTTTTTTTTTTTTTTTTTGTACCAGGGATTGAAAACAGGGGACTGAACCACTAAGCCATATCCCCAGCCTTTTTTTAAGATTTTGAGACAGATAAGTTGCTGAAGCTGGCTTTGAATTTGTAATCCTCCTGCCTCACCCTCTTGAGTTACTGGGATTACAGGAATGCACCTCTGCACCCAGCTCAGTACCTTAAACTTAGAAACTTTAAAAATTTTTAAAATTATAGTCAAAATAATGCCACATAACTTTCCTGTTATTTGTCCTTCACAAACCTTAAATTTTTATTTAGTAGTACTGGGGATTGAACCCAGAGGTGCTCTACCACTGAGGTACATCCCCAGCCCTTAATTAATTTATTTATTTTTATTTTGGGACAGAGTCTTACTAAGTTGCTTAGGCTGACCTCCAATTTATGATGTTCCTGCTCCAGCCTCCCAAGTGGCTGGGATTACAGGTATGCACCATCACACCTGGCCCTTCACAAACCTGTGACTTGCTTAGACCTTGTACAACTTGCTTATACCTTTACTTTTTGTCTCATCTTTTTTCCACTTGGAAACAATCTAGTCATTTTACTTTAGGACAAAAATCTTACTTTACCAAACAAAATCCTTCTCTCCAAAAAATTCTCTCCTCTTTTTTTCTTCTTTCTTTTCTTTACTTTTTTTTTTTTTTTTTTGGTACTAGGGATTGAACTCAGGGGCACTCAACCACTGAGCCACATCCCCAGCCCTATTTTGTGTTTTATGTAGAGACAGGGTCTCACTGAGTTGCTTAGCGCCTCGCCATTGCTGAGGCTGGCTTTGAACTCGCAATCCTCCTGTCTCAGCCTCCTGAAGTGCTGGGATTACAGGCATGTGCTACCCACACCCAGCCTTTTTTAAATCTTCCTCACTAAAAATACATCACAATACTTATAATTTCCTTTATATCTCTTCTTCCCCTATTTGCTGGTTTACTTCTGCCTTTTTTCTTTCTTAAATTTACATTTGAGGGCTGGGATTGTAGCTCAGTGGTAGAACACTTGCCTCACATGCGTGAGGCCCTGGGTTCGAACCTCAGCACCACATACAAAGCAATAAAATAAAGATATTGTGTCCATCTACAACTAAAAAAATATTTTAAAAAAATTTACATTTGAAATAATCCTAGTCTATAGCCATACCACCCCAAATGAGCCCTATGTCATCTGAAATAATCCTTAGTTTGAGACATGGTCTCACCGAATTGTCAGGCTGGCCTGGAACTTGCAATCCTCCTGCCAAATGGCTGGGATTATAGGCATGAATTACCATGCCCAACTGATTTCTATATTTTTAAATCAAAACACATTTTAAATTATGTTTGTATTGTTGGCATATAGAATTACAGATGTTAGTTAGAATTTTAACTCTTAGCCTGGGCATGGTGGCACAAACCTGCCATTTCAGCAGTTTGAGGAGCTAAGAAGGAGAATTGTAAGTTCCAGGCCAGCCTCAGTAATTTATTGAGACCCTCAGCAACTCAGCACTATCCTGTCTCAAAATAAAAATTAAAAAAAGGATTGGGAATGTAGCTTAGTGGTAAAGTGGCCCTGGGTTCAATCCAAAGTACTAAAAAGAAAAAAATAATAATTTCAACTCTTAGTGACAAAGTTAGTGAACACCCAGGAAGAAAACAATCTTAAACTGTTAATTATTATTATCATTATTATTATTTACTGAAGTTTGAACTGAAGGGTACACTACCACTAAGCTACATCCCCAGTTGTTTTTATTTTATTTTGAGACAGGGACTCACCGAAATTGCCGAGGCTGGCCATGAATTTGTGATCTTCTCCTTAGCCTCCCAAGTCTCTGGGATTACCAGCATGCACCACCATGCCACACTTAAATTGTTTTTTGTATACTAACAATTGATGAAAACACTTCTAACAGACTCAAGTACATTGTTTTTAAGGGAACAAAAGTACCTGAAATTGGTGTTGGTATTTTAGCTTCTTTTCAAATGACTCAGATATGTTATCTCTATCATATACATTTATAAACATTTATTTCAGTTATATATGCCTAATTTATTTATGTTTAGCAGTTATGTCTAGATTACCCATGAAAATCAAGATACCAGACAAGCACAGGTTATTTCTTTTTGCCAAAGAAAAACCCTAAAACTTGCTGAACTTGAAACACAGAAACCAATGGACATTTCATGTTAAATACCCAATAGAGATAAATATAATCCCAATTGGCTCACAATGAGGGCAAAGTGTATGTTAGCAATTTTAAAGACATCTTTATCAACAAATTTAAATTAATTCTTTGTGGTAGATCTATTTGCATTAAAATTCCAGTTATGAAACAGAGAAATATGGTAATATAAATTGACCAGGTTTATAAGTAGATAGTTATATCCAAATTATAATTGTTATTTGCAGGACTGAAGGTTGAACCAGGGCACTTTTCTGTTGAGCTACACCCCCAGCTTTTTTTTACCTTTTATTTTGAGACAGGGTCTCCCTAAGTTGTTGAGTCTGGTCTTGAACTTGCAATTCTCCTGTTTCATCCTCCTGAGTCACTGGTATTACAGGCATGCTCTACTAATTCTTGAACCAAATTATTTTGATAACAGAATTAAACTAATAACATAATAAAACTAAGATAACCTGTTTATATGGCTGAATTTTAAGATTATGTGCAAGTTTTGTATAAGCATTGAAGCAAATTTTTCAGATGAATCAGTATATTCAGTCGTTTGATTTTTAAAATCTTTTATCCTTTGTTTTCCTTTGGTTTTAAATGAGTTAAGAAGTTCACATTTCGGCTAGGACTGGCTGAGATAATAAGCCTTTGAGCAACCTTGAATAACTGATTATCCTAGTGTAAGAAAAGTACAGCAGCAGATCTAAAATAGCTAGATAGTCAAAAGCTTTTACATGTTGGTCCTACAACTGCCATTTAAGAATCATCTAATGGGGGCTGGGATTGTAGCTCAGAGGTAGAGTGCTTGCCTCGCATGCGTGAGGCCCTGGGTTCGATCCTCATGATCCTCAGCACCAAATACAAAGCAATAAAATAAAGACATTGTGTCCATCTACAACTAAAAAATATTTTTAAAAGAAGAATCATCTAACAGGTTCACAGGTTATGTTTTAACTTAGACATGCTAGTTAACAAGAAAATCAACTTAAGGGTCCAAAAATGAATTCACTAGAAAAAGGCCATAAGATATTTTCATGAGCCATAAGATGTTATCATGTGCAAGAAGAATTCCTACCCAAAGTGAAGGGGTCACTGGTACCTTAACCAAAGATATTTCTAGGAATTCTGGTAGTAGTTTACCTTGGTGAATTTTGAATTAGGTCATGCCCAGTGCTGCCTCCAGGACTCGTTTTGTGAGAGGCTTGTCTGGTGGCTGCAGCAAGTGTTGGTGACATAAATTTCTAATAGGACTGTTGCTATATCCATTAAGCAATCTCTTATCCTCTATAAATTCAATCACCATAAACACAGACTAACAACCAAATAATTACATTAAAGAGACTATTTTTAGACACATAGGTCATGTTGTATTACAATAATAAATCATATTTTTCTTAGCTATAGGTTTATAACTATAAATAGACAAATCACCCCAAATTCTCCCTAGGAAACTCAGAGATAGAATTAATGTTTCCCATTCTTACGTAAATTATAATAAAGCTGTCCCCAAACACTCTGGCTTTTCTACGTATCTTACATCCCTACCTTTGTAATTTGCACCACAAAGTTATTCAAATCTCCCTGTCAAACAAATGGCAGAAGCTCAAATTGATTCAAAATAACTCAGATTGGCTCAATGGAACCCCAAATTACAAGGAAAAGAAAGGAAGAGGCTTGGTGTGCCTGATCAGGAAGAACTTACCAGGGTTCTCATGCTAATGGTCCGTGAACTCCCCAAATTTGTTTCTCTGCTTCACCAAATGATGGTAAAAAAGCAGCCTATGCCACCCCAAAATGAAAGTGATTTCAGCATCTGTGTGGGACCATCCTTTTCCTTTATTTTTTATAAAGATTTGACCAACTGGGAGTGGCAGATGCTTTGTGGGCATGGCTTTCTGGCTGGCTCACCAAATCTGTTACCTCTCCTAGGGGAGAGGCCCAACTTCAGGAGTCAACAGACCAGGCTTGGCACTCACTCGGTTGAACAATAGATAAGTGTTGCTGAACACAGGAAAGGAATTCATTCTCAGTGTGGCCACACTGGGAAGATGGAACTAAAGGTTATCTTTGGCTTCTTGACTAGAGCGTCAAGATTACATAGGGAAGAACAAAACCAAGGTAGAGCATGCATAGTCAAATAGTCTTGTTCAATTGTGGTCTGCTTAATCATTTTCTCAGGATGGCATGGAGAGCCTTATCAGTTGCCTTATGAGAGATAAGAAAGTTACAACTGACTGGGAAATAGTTTTGACTGTCATCACAATATTTTTATTGATCAGACCTGTTGTTCCTGGAATCTGATGTGACTGCAGGAGAGAATGAATCAGAGAAAGGACTAGTCAGAAAGACAAGATGAGTTAGTTAAGCCTTTAGGTTTAGAACATGGCTGAAGGGCTGGGATTGTAGCTCAGCGGTAGAGCGCTTGCCTCGCATGCGTGAGGCCCTGGGTTCGATCCTCTGCACCACATACAAAGCCATAAAATAAAGACATTGTGTCCATCTACAACTAAAAAAATTAAAAAAAAAAAAAGAACATGGCTGAAGACTTCTAGGCACCATTCCAATCCTTGCAAAATCTTGAAAATAGTTTAGCTGCTTTTGACTTGGTTTCTTTAGCCTTGTAGAGGGGAGATTACTAATTTTAGATGAGTACTCCTTAAATAAGTAGGAATCTGATGCAACATTTGAAATAGCAAAGGAGACAGGTGCAAAATGAAGGCAGAGATGCCAAGCTCTTATCCTGCTTTTTGGTTACCCACTGAGTTTCTGCAGGTCCAAGAGAAGAGTCAGTGCTTTTTCGTTTAAAGATAAAATCAGCCTGTAAGTCTTTGTTACACTACTGGATTCAGCAAAGGATAGTTTAGGAAAGATCAAGTTTAAAGACAGATAGGAAGCCTACATGGGGTTATATACATTTAGAACAAGTTTTCTTTTCTTTTCTTTTTTCGGTATAGTGGATTGAACCCAGGGATGCTTTGCCACTGAGCTACATCCCCCGCTATTTTTTAAAATTTTCCTTAGGTGTTGATAGACCTGTATTTTATTCATTTATTTATATGTGGTACTGAGAATTGAACCAAGTGTCTCCCACATGCTACGCAAGCACTCTACTGCTGAGCCACAACCCCAGCCCCTACAGCTTTTTTTACTTTTTATTTTGAGACAGTGTCTCACTAAGTTGCTAAGGCTGGTCTATAACTTGCGATCCTTCTGCCTCAGCCTCCCAAGTCACTGAGATTACGGATGTGTACCACCACACCTGGCACAAATTTCTTTCTTAATCCAGCAGGATGCAATTAACAGGGCCTAGGAAAATGGTTCCCAAACTTTGCTAAACAATAAAATTGCCTAGACAGTATTCAAAACTCCTGTTACTGTTTCTTCACTGCAGACCAATGAATTCAAAGTTTTTTCAGTAGGAGCCAGGTGTCAGTATTCTTCAAAGATCCTCAGGTGATTACATAGACTGTCAAGTTTGGGAGTGCCTGGTCTAAATAGATACACCTGGGTTCTTGTCTCACTGCTCCCCCCACTCCACAATCTTGCATTGAATACCCAGTGGCAGCTCTTTCTCCTCCACAGACTCAGTTTCCTTGCTAGAAAAATGATTCATTGTAACTCTGAAAGTATATTTAATTTCACTAAATCACTCAGATAGAACACAAGATTTAGAGACACACAAGAAACCTCATTATATCCCAGAATTACTAGAATAACCTTGATCTTAGAGAAAAGAAACAGTGCTAAACTCATTAAGATTTTTCTAAGTTCCCAGAATCTCATTATACTATACACATTGAAATGCAAGTAATATACAGAGGATTCATAACCAAGTCACATTTACCATTAAACATGAATCACAGAATATTAAAATAAGAAATACATATTCCTTTTTTTAATTTTTGTGCTGGAGGTTAGACTCAAGGGTGCCTTATCATTGAGCTACATCCCTGGCCCTTTCTATTTTTTGAGACAGGGTCTCATTAAGTTGTCAAGGCTGGCCTCAAATTAGCCATCCTCCTGCCTTAGCCTCCCAAGTTACTGGGATTACAGGTGTGCACCTCCATGCCTGGCTATTTTTTCTTCTCTGGCCTTCATGTATGAAATCAGTTACCTACCATTGTGATCAGCAGAAGTCCTTACACACAGGTGTATCCAGGAAAACTCACACCACACATTTATACAGTAGAGGGTAACGAGGCATTCAACATTCTTGGGAAAGATAAGGCACCAAGGACACACTGAGTGTTTGCAGAGGGTCAATTTTCAAGAGTAAACTATGGTTTCAAATGATTTATGAGTTATTTATCCATCAAATCTCCACCCAGATTATGTATTTACCCTCCCCCCCCCATATGTATTTTTCCTTGATGAAAGGGCAGAGGAGAAAGAAACTTCCCTTTATTGAGGCTTCACTCTATTCTGGGTAGATTGCTAGGCACATAGCATGCTCTTTCCAAGAAATGGAGCCTCAGGAATGCCAATCATAATAGTCAGTTGCTTTAGCTAAGTTTCATAAAGACATAAAAATAGCTCAACAGGTCAGCTTAGAGGCACATCAGTCCTGCCACTGTGACCCAGAGGCATTGCTGTTAGGGTCTGGGATGAGAGAACAGAATGCATAAGCCATCCTCCATGGCATGGGAGAGCAGCACCCATAATCCAGGTTCCCTTGAGCCAGATGAATTTTCTAAAAGTCATCTTAAATCTTCGGTTTTTATTCCCAGCTACATCAAAGGAGTCTTCTTTCTCTTTGTTCAAGAGTGATGTCCTTTGTGGAAAAATAGTACACTGGTTCCTCAAAAAGTTAAAAATAGGCTGAATATGGTGGCACGTACTATAATTCCAGCAATTCAGGAGGCTGAGGCAGGAGGATGGGAAGTTCAAGGCCAGCCTCAGCAACTTATAAGACCCTGTCTCAAAATAAAATTTAAAAAGAACAGTCTGGGGATGTGGCTCAGTGGTAGAGTGCCCCTAGGTACTAAAACAAACAAACAAACAAACAAACAAAGAACCACCATATGATACAGCAATCTCACTATCATATCCAACAGAAATGAAATTAGGATATCAAAGAGAGATCCACACTCCTGTTTATTGCAGCACAATTCCCAGTAACAAAAATATGGAATCAACCTATGTGCCCATCAACTTGTGAATGAATAAAGAAAAGGTGGTACATATATATATAAGGAAGTACTTTGTAGCCATAAAAATAATGAAATCCTGTAATTTACAACAACATGGATGGAACTGGAGAACATCATGGTAAGTGAAATAAGTCAGATACAGAAAAACAAGTAATGCCTGATCTCACTCTTATGTGGAACATAAAAAACTTAATCTCATAGAAGAGTAGAATAGTGGTTACCAGCAATTAGAGAGAATATGGGAAAGAGTGATGGAGGGGTACTAAGGTATGGTTAGGAGCAAAAAGTTTTGTTGAGCTACTGCACAGTAGGGTGATTAAAAATAACAATAATATGTTGTACATTTCAAAAATCTAAAAGAAAGTATATTGAAACTTTTCACTATAAAGAAACAATAAATGCAGAGATAGATACATTTAACCTCATTGAAATATCACACATTATAACATGTATCAAAGCATCACACGGCACCCATTGATATAAACAATTTTTATGTTTTTATGTATCAGAGAAAAATACGTGTAATTTAATTTTTAAAATTAAGATTACATAATAACTTTTTTAGAAAAAGAAAAAAGAAAAGGAAAAGAGAACAATATCCTCTAAACACCTCTGCTTGCCTTCGTTATGGCCAGAAAGACCTTTGGTGAACAGCAAGAAGCCAAACCCCCTGGAGGTTTAGTGTTTGTATCAATGAGGTAGGGCTGACATAATTACATGCCACAGAGTGGGTAACTTGAACAAAAATTTACTTGCTCACAGTTCTAGACATTTAAAATCCAAGGTTAAGGCATTAGGGACAGGCTTGGCTTCTCTTGAAGCCTCTCCTTTTTTTTTTTTCCTAACTTTTTTCCCTCCATTTTGTTACTGGTGCATTATAGTTGTACATATTGATAGGATGTGTTGTTAAATAGTCATACATGCACACAATACAACAATATATTTGGCCAATATCACTCCCCAGCACTTCCCTCCTTCCTCCCGTTCTCCTACCTCTTTGTCTCTTTCTTCTAGTCTACTGATCTCCTTTTGATTTACATTAGGTCCACCCCCACCTTTCTTTCCCTTTTTCTCTCTAGCTTTCACATATCAGAGGAAAAATACAACCCTTAACCTTCTGAGTTTAACTTATTTGGCTTAACATAATGGTCTTAAGTTCTATCCATTATCCTGCAAATGGCATAATTTCATTTTTTTATGGCTGAGTAAAACTCCATTGTGTATGTATACCACATTTTCTTTATCCATTCATCCATTCATTGACACCTAATCTGATTCCATAATTTGGCTATTGTGAATTGTGCTGCTATAAACATGGGTATGTATGTATCACTATAGTAAGATGACTTTAATTCTTCAGGGTAAATATTGAGGAATGGTACAGCTATGTCATATGGTGGTTCCATGCCTAGTTTTTTGGGTTTTAGGGGTGGGGTTTGGTACAAGGAGGATTGAACTCAGGGACACTCAACCACTGAGCCACATCCTCAGCCCTATTTTGTATTTTATTTAGAGACAGGGTCTCACTGAGTTGCTTAGTGCCTCACTTTTTGCTGAGGCTGGCTTTGAACTTGCCATGCTCCTGCCTCAGCCTCCTGAGCTGCTAGGATTACAGGTGTGCACCACCACACTCAGCCATGCCTAGTTTTTTGAGGAGCCTCCATACTGATTTCCATAGTGTTTGTACTAATTTATATCCCACCAATAGTGTAAAAATGTTACTTTTTCTCCAAATCCTCTCCAGCATTTATTATTGTTTGTATTCTTGATGACTGTCATTCTGACTGGAGATGAAATGTCAGTGTAGTTTTGATTGAAGCTGCTTCTTAGTTTGCAGATTGCTGCCCTCTTGCCACCTCTTCATCATGGCACACATTCCGGGAGTGAGTCAGTCAGTCTGCATGTGTGTGTCTCTCTTACTCTCTCTCCCCACTTTTCTGTTTCTTTTCTTTCTTTTTTGTGGTACTGGAGGATGAACCCAGGATGTTTAACACTGAGCTATATCCCCAGTTCCTTTTTTTTTTTTTTAATTTTGAGTCAGGGTCTCACTAAGTTGGTCTCAGCCTCTAGAATGACTGGGATTACAGGCATACACCACCATGCTTGACTCCTTGGAGTCTTTCTACATGTTCAGATTTCCTTTTATAAGAACACTAGACCTACTGACTTAGGGTCCACCCTAACTATCTCATTTTACCCTAATTACCTCTTTAAGAGGCCCATCTCTAATGTAGTCACATTACAAAGTATTGGGGGTTAGCTTGCAACCTATGAATTTTTTAGGGGAGGCAAATTCAACCCATAATTCCATTGTATCCCAAATGATTTCCACAACTTCCTGCAATACCTGAAATCCCACCCTGCATTTCCACCGATGAAGCTCAGGCCTCTTAACCAAGGCCCCCCAAAACTCTTCAGGTCTGGACACAAGGATTATTTTTAGCATCATCCTCTATCACTCCTAAAACCAGTCCTTCACCCCTGCTATGATTTGAATGTGTCCGCCAAAGTTCATGTGTTGAACCTCGGGGGAGGATTTGGGTGTTGGGGGTGGAACCTCGTGAGTAGATTAATGTCTTTCCTTAGTTAATTCTTTTTTTTTTTAATTTTTTTTAGTTGTAGATGGACGCAATATCTTTATTAGTTATTTTTATGTGGTGCTGAGGATCGAACCCAGTGACTCATGCATGCGAGGCAAGTGCTCCACCACTGAGCCACCGCTCCAGCCCCTCCTTAGTTAATTCTTACAGGACAGATTGTTAGAGAACAAAGCTGCTCCTTGTGTTTTGCCTTTTCACAGGCAACCTCTTGCCCTTCCGCTTTCTGCCATGAATACGAGCAGATGTTGGTGCTGTGTTCTTAGACTTCAGCTTTGAGAACTACAAGCCAAAATAAATCTCTATTCTCTACAAAACAGATATTCTATTACAGCAACAGAAAATGAACGAAGCTAATCTTCAACCCAGTGTGGGGTCACTCTCCTGCTTCCTTGAAGAGCTGCAGAGCTGGTTGCCTCTTCACTCACGTATATTTAATGTGTCCATTAACTCAAAGGTCCAGGAAGTCAGAACTTTTGTCATGCATTGTGGCCCCTTACCTTCTTTTAAACACACAGTTTGAAGAATTTCCCTCTATGTGAGTGCTAAACTTTGGTAGCAGCTTGGACTTGCTATCCTAGCATCCTTTCCTTTAGAGCACAGGCATGTGACCCCAGCTCCAAAAACAGAATGCATGAAAAGTGGCATCATGCAGAGTCCCCAGGGAATGATGGTGGGTGATTCTGGTTCTTAGGGCAAGGGTTTCTGGAGTCTAATGTACAGTGTCACCAATGTGAAAGGCAGTGACTATGAATAGTGGCAGAGTGGTTTTACTGGAACCACGTACCAGAGGGGTTTGAGTAGTATACCTAATCAAGTATGTGTCTCCTGCCTTTTACAATGTCTATGAACTGCCTCACATTCTTTTTTTTTTTTTTAAATATTTATTTATTTTTTAGTTGTAGGTGGACAGAATATCTTTATTTTATTCTTATGTGTTGCTGAGGATTGAACCCAGTGACTCATGCGTGCTAGGCGAGCATGCTACCACTGTGCCATAACCCCAGCCCCCTGCCTCACATTCTTTAACCATTATTATTATTATTATTATTTGGTACTGGAGATTGAACTCAGGCCCCTCGACCACTGAGCCACATCCCCAGCCCTATTTTGTGTTTTATTTAGAGACAGGGTCTCACTGAGTTGCTTAGTGCCTTGCCGTTGCTGAGGCTGGCTTTGAACTCATGATTCTCCTGTCTCAGACTCCCTAAGTGCTGGGATTACAGGCTTGCGCCACTGCGCCCAGCTCCATTATTATTATCATTTTTTTTGTACTAGGAATTGAACTCAGGGGTACTTGACCACTGAGCCACATCCCCAGCCTTATTTTGTGTTTTATGTAGAGACAGGGTCTCACTGAGTTGCTTAGCGCCTTGCCACTGCTGAGGCTGGCTTTGAACTCGCAATTCTCCTGCCTCGACCTCCCAAAGTACAGGGATTGCAGGTGTGCGCCACCGCACCCGGCCCATGATGATTATTATTATTTGGCTCAAACAAGTTACAGCATATTTCATTGTGTGCAACTAGGAACTCTGACCAACACAGAGACTATAACTTATTTTTATTGATGTCCCTCCTAGGGATCAGCAAGCATAGAGCAGCTGTGCAGAATAGAATTACATTAGTCTTTTTGCTGTTGTTTTGTTTTTGCAGTACTGGTTGTTAGGTCGGCTTGAGATCTCCCGTTTCTTCTCGAGAGGCGGACACAGAGCGGGCAGTGTGGTGAGCTCCACGTGGCTGCAGTGGGCTTGGGACATGCAGCGTGGTGGATTCCGTGCAGCTGCGGTGGGTGTAGGGCACCGGTTTGGAGCAGCTGCGGGGAATGAATCATCAAGCAGCCCGCATGAGCAAAGGAACAGCCTACCAGATGCTGATATGTAAGCAGCAATGGCGCCTCCTACCAATCGGTGGACTTTTCCTGACTCATCCTGGAAGGACTCTGACCTCGGCAAGATCCCCTGACCAATCCCAGGGGACGTAGGACTCTAGATACCTCCTCTTCCTATCTCATAGCCCCTCCATTCCTGCCTTAAGCCCTCCCCTTCCTGACCGGGCCCTTTAAATTTTCTTTACCGGGGAACACATGTCCCACTCTACCGGACACATTCTGATGGATGGGAGAGTTCAGCCCGAGAGCGTGTATTTCCAATAAAGCCTTGCCCAGCGGTTTTAATTCGCCTCCTTCTGGTCATCTGGCTTTACACTAGTGATAGAACCCAGGACCTCACACATGCTAGACAAGAGTTCTACCACATCCCCAGCCATGCTCTTGCTTTTTGGAACACAATTCATCGCATGTTACACCTGCTCTGGTTTGCTTTCTTCTCTGAGTGCTCCATCCCAGTTGCCTTCAGACACCCCAATCACATCTATGCATGGACAGACTTCTCCCAAAGGATCAGTCAGTTAGCAGCCTTACTTCCTCCAGATCTTTTCTCCAATGCCATCTTCTCAGCAGGTCCTCTTCAGAATGACCTGTACATCCTCTCACCTTGCACCTGCCTTCACACCCTCCTGATCCTCCCCTCCCTGTTTCATGTTTCAAGGTATTGATTATCACTCACCTGAGATATTATCCCCTGTTTAGTTGTTCATTGTTGGCTTTCCACCCAGAATATCAGTTGCATTAGGTCAGGAATTTCTCTGCTTTGTTCATGGCTTTATTCCTAGTATTCAGACAAGTGCCTGGCCCATAGTTGGTGTAACGGCAAAAAGATCAAAGTGGCAGCAAACCATGCAAGTCGTTTCAGGCTTTTATTCAGGAACAGGATTCATCTGTGAAGGTGGTGGTGGTGGACCCATTCTCCTGGTGGAAAATGAGCCACTGAACAAAGAAAGGGACTGGGTTTTTATAGGTTTATGTTGCGGGGTGGCATAGTGGAGACGTGCCCATTTTCTTGGGCACTTAGGAATTTGGGCTAGTTCCATAAATCAACGAAGTGGTCAGTTTTAGTGCCCAGGGATTTGGGCTCAGGGGTCAGGGTCCTGTGAGCTGTGGACCAGTGTCTCCGGCCTGGTGGAGCACTCTTCCCTTATCTGCAATTAGTCTCAGGGAAACATTCATCAGGGGAGGGAGGAGTGCTAGCATAGAGCTATTTGCCTCTTCCCTCAAGCTACACTGTTTTCAATTCCCATTATCTATTAGTTGGATCTGGACAGACACAGCCATGTACCATGTAATAATGTTTTGGTCAACAAGGGATCACATATGCAATAGTGGTCCCATAAGACAATAGTGGTCCCATAAGACAATAGTGATCTCATAAGATATAATAGAGCTGAAATGTTACTACCAACCTAGTCATGGCATAGCAGTGATGATGACATATTGAGGCACATTCCTCACATTAGTGGTTATGCTACCGATTGTACAGCCAGTTGTACAAAATATGGCACTTACAGGGGCAGGGGGGTGTAGCTCCCTGGGTTCAATTTCTAGTACCTCTAAAAAAATCAGACATACAAATCTGGACAGTGCATTATACTTGAGAACGGTAATATTCAGAATGGTAACTGTTACTGTTTATGTATTTACTACGCTATACCTTCTGTCATTATTTCACTATTATAGACTGTACCCCTGCTTTTTTAGAAAAACTTGATTGTTAAACTCTATGCCATTATGCAGACAGCAGCCTCACACATCTCATGTTTACTGACTGAGTCTCTCTGTCTCGCTGTCTCTATCTCTGTTTCCCTGTGGTGCTCAGGATTGAACCCATGGCCTTGCACATACTTGGCAAGTGTTTTACCACTGAGCTACCCCTCTGGCTGAGTCTCTTGGTCGCATCAAGAGGCCATGTTGAGCTGGGGATGGCAGCACATGCCTGTAATCCTAACAGCTCAGGAGACTTGAGGCAAGAGGATCTTAAGTTCGAGGCACTAAGCAACTTAGCAAGACCCTGTCTCAAAAACTAAAAATAAAAAAGGGCTGGGGATGTGGCTCGGTGGTAAAGCACTTCCGGACTCAATCCCTGGTACTAATTGCCCCTGTTGCATGATATTCTATCTAGGTTTATTGTAGGTACACTCTTTGTGATACATGCAGTGACAAATTGCCTAACAATACACTTCTCAGCACTTACCTGTCACCAAGGGACACATGACTGTATGTGTGGAATGAGTGAATGAATGATAAATTTCCAAGGCTCAACATGTGTCCTATGAGTGGGAGTAATAACAGTGTTACTGCTGCCGCACAATAGGAGAACCATGAGGACTCCCACCAGGAAGCCTGAAGTGTGATTTAAATTAGACCATATATGCTGAAGAATCTGTGAAGTGCTGTGCAAATGAGAGGTAAGAGTTGTTATTGCAAGTTTGTTGTTGATAAACTCTTTACTTACTAGTTTTCTCCACAAGACTTTTGTTTGGACCAGAACCTGGGTTTTAGTAGGGCTACCAGTCTGTCCCAGAATAACCATAGCTAGGATTGTCTGTCACAGGCAATAAGTGCAACATCCACTCTGCTCCATGTTCTGCCCAACTAGCTCGTCATGCCTGTGGTGAAGCCCATGTTTGCCCCCTTGCCGAGGGTTCTGTACAACTATGTCCAGCCTTTTCCCCCCCACTGAAATTACTGCTGTCCTTTGAGGGCATTGCCATGCCATCTCTGTCTCAATCTATGAAGAGAGAAAATGTCCCACTACTCACCTTTGAAATGGACTTTCAAGGGATGTAGCTCAGTGTAAAAATGCTTTCTATGCAAGAACAAGGTTCTGGGTTCAATCTCAAGGTAGCACGTACGTGCGTACACACACACACACACACAAAACAAAGACAAAGAAAGAAATGAACTTTCAAGGTTATGAATGTCATGCCAGTGAATTTAATATCATTGTAGTTAAAAAACAAAGTGGAGGGGCTGGGATTATGGCACAGTGGTAGCATGCTCCCCTAGCACACATAAGGCACTGGGTTCGATCCTCAGCACCACATAAAAATAAAATAAAGATATTCTGTCACCTACAACTAAAAA
>PVHX01022170.1:0-28149 GCA_004024805.1 Geosciurus inauris | reverse complement strand
CAAGTTGCAGATGTACACAATGCCTTTGTTTTTTTTTTGTTGTTGTTGTTGTTTTTTTATCTATTTTTTTTTAATGTGGTGCTGAGGATCAAACCCAGTGCCTCACATGTGCAAGGCAAGCGCTCTACCACTGAGCTACAGCCCCAGCCCCCCTCCCTCAATTTTCAAGCAAGGCACACTCAACAACCTCATCCACATCTGTGAGCATGATATTTGGTTATCCAGAGATGTTAAAAGGACCCACCAAAAAAGAGGGAAGGTGAATCAGAAACCCAGCCCTTTGTCCACTTCCTGGGGAGCCATGTAGATGGGCATCATCTCATCTCAGGAGCACCTGCTAGGAACATGACCCTGTATCACCCCTCCAGTCCTGCCCAGCTTTTCAAGGAAGAAAGACGTTTCTCACTGTGCAGATCTTAACTAGCAGGTGTGTTTGCCCTCTCTCAACTGTGCTTTCTAGTCCCATACTTGACAATCTGTAAGTGAGGGGACAGCACACTCCACATTTTGCAGCTATCATGTAAACAGAATGGCAGTGAAATTCTTCAAACTGTTGACTCTAGAAACCACAGGAGCCAAAGGGCCCGTCTCTGACTTCCGGATCCTCGGATCTGCCTCTTGACACCAGTCTCAGGAACCAACTTGAAAAATGATAGCTAGCCCTTGCAGCATGTGTAAGAGGAAGATTTTGAAATCATGGCACCTCAAAGCCTCTTTGGAAAGCCTTGGAGGCAATTTCCAATGTGTGAACTTCGATGTGTTAATGACCTAAAAATATCTTGACTGAGAGAGATCTACTGGGGACCCCCCAAGGATGGAGTTCTCACTGGGGGGCATTTCCTCCTTCTTCTTCCTTCTTCACAGAAGGGTAAAACACAGTTTTGTGAGGTTTTGGTTGTTGTTGATGGTGGTGATGGTGTTCTTTGTTGTTGTTGTTTCCTTTCAGTGATGGGGATGGAACCCAGGGCCTCCCACATGCTAGGCAAGTGTTCTACAGCTGAGCCATATCCCCTGCCCTGAATTTAGAGCTTCAATTCAACTTCAAGGTTGTAGCTTGGCCTCAGAACCACAGATCATGAAAAGCACTCGTGTGCTTTCCAAAATAGTTTCAAATCTGCATCATTTTCTGTGGGTGACTGAATTTTAAATGCAGTTGTCTTCCCTTATTCTTTGGGAGATATGTTCTAAAAACCCTCCTAGCCAGGTGCTCACCTGTCATCCCAGGACTTTGGGAGGCTGCAACAGGAGGACCACGAATTCAAAGCCAGCCTCAGCAACGGCAAGGTGCTAAGCAACTCAGTGAGACCCTGTCTCTAAATAAAATACAAAATAGGGCTGGGGATGTGGCTCCATGGTTGAGTGCCCCTGAGTTCAACCCCTGACTCCAAAAAATAAATAAAATAAAATAAAACAAAATCCTCCCTTCCATGCAATAACTAAAACCACAGATAGTATCTCACTCTATATAGTACATGACTTTTTTTCCTATACATGCATACCTGTGATAAAGTTTAATTTGCAAATTTGACACAGTAGGGGATGAACAACAATCACTAATAACAAAATAGAACAATTATAACAATATATGGTAATACAAGTTATTTAAAACTTTGGAGGTATTAATTTCTGAAAATTTCCACGGTATTTTCAGACTATGGTAGACTGCAGCTCACTGAAATGCCAGAGAGTGCCCTCTGCACAGAGCTTTAAGGCAAATATTGATGAGCAGCTTCTGTCTGCTGCAAAAGTCCTGTGATATCCACAAGGTTGTCGTGCTCCACGGCTCCCTCAAATGCTTCACAGACTACTGGGCACTGATCACCTTTCCAGAATCCCAGTATAGCCAAATCCTTTTGATATGTCACTGACACTCAGGGTCCTCCATTGGGACCCAAGGACAGAACGAGGGCCCTCAGGATATATGATTCTTCACCTGTGCTCTTCCCTGGATGGTTCTATTTTCTCAAGAGCATTTTTAACAAGAAATAAGAGCAATTGGCGATTTCTTAGAAATAAGGCCTCTTTCAATAGACCCTCAACTTGGGTCGCTATTGTGTCTCTGGATACTCTCTGTGTTCTGGGCATCCTGGGGGCACAGCATAAATATTAATGCTGATCCATTACCAAAAGAAAATGGAAAGATCCCTATAAGGCATCAGTGACCCTAAGTCCCAGAAGCTGTATCGGATCTGTGACAAGGAAAGATAGTGACAAGAACTGAAAAAAGCCGCTCCCTTCCCACATTCAACTCATGCAGAAAACCAAGGGGCACTATTGTCTCAGCTGTCACCAGATGGCTGGGTGGGAGTCATGGCACGTAGCCCAAGTCTTCCCCGTTGCTGTCCAGGGACACTCAGGGAATGTTGGCCTCCAAAGTGAATCCTCCGTTTTTCTCCGTGGCCATGCCTGCCAGACAGCCCTGATGGTGTCCCAAGCTTTTGGGCGTGGCTTTGAGGGAAGTTTAGGTGGGTTTGAGGGAAGGGGAGTTTAGGTCAGTAGAATAAGGCTGGATGGAGGAAGGGCTTGGTGACCACTGATCCTTATCCTGTCCAGGAACTGAGGTTACTGAGCCAGAGAAAACAGTACCCTGTGGGTTCCCAAAGTGGCTTGTATACCTGCTCTTGGAGAACAGAATCCAATCCAGCTATGTCTGCAGCCCCACCTAGGGCTTTAGGAGCGAGGTAGAGTAAAGGGAGGAGCTCCTAGTTCTTTCTTTGGAAGTTGTTATTGCACATCTTTCCCCTAAATAGATGTAAATCTATCTTCCCCTTTCCCTCTCCTATAGTGTGTGAAAAATCCAAGGTGAGAAGCAGGTAGAAAGGACCAGCAAGGAAAAGAAAAGAGGTGGACACAGATGAGATCAGCAAAACCATTTCAGGTCCTTTCTCTTGCCAGGGCTTGTTTGTTGCTATGGAGGGTGTTTTTGTTTGAGGGGGATGGGGTGGCTCTCTCTTTATCCCATTTCTTTTTTCTTTTAATCAGACTAGTCCATTCTAATTCCACCTGTGGAACAGCTCTTTCTGGTTCCTTCACATGGTCACTGTGTACACAGCATCCAAGTCTATATCTGCCATGGCTTCTATTAATTCGAAGGAGAATTTGGCTTTTGTTTGATTTCTTGTACCAGGCAATGTATTTCCTCAGTTGCTGACTGGGAGGCTTTGTATGTGATGGATCACCAGGCGGTCAGGCTACAGAACTTCAGTTCTCAATGGACACACTAACTCTGATTAACCCAAGAACACTTCCAAGTTGTGTCAGTCAGTTTACCATTACTGTAAAAAATACCTGACATAAATCAATTTAAAGGAAGGAAAGGTTTGTTTTGGCTCACAATTTCAGAGGTTTCAGTCCATGGCCATTTGGCCCTGTTGCTTTGGGCCAGTCCTTAAAGTTCTTGGTATATGTTACTAAGTTTCTTAATAGTAACACTGGTTGGTTATGCTAATTTGTATTTCTATGTGCAACTGATTAAAGAATCATGAAGTTAGGCCACTGGTTAGTGGAGATGCCCCTCTAAGCCCTGCACAGTTTTCATAAAACTTCACCAGCATAGGGCTGGTGGTGTAGCGCAGTGATAGAGTACTTGCCTAGCATGCATGAAGCCCCAAAACCACAAAAACCAAAGCCTAACGCTAATAGAACACTTTTAACTGAATCCATGGCTCTTTAATATTTCTTAAACCAAGCCAAGTTTTCCTGTATTGTATTAAAAGAAAGAAATGCACAGGTTGTTGTTAAAGATAACCAGGCCTCTTCCAGGGAAATTCTGATTCAGTGATCTGGGTTGGATCTCTTAAGTCTGTGTTTTGTTTTCTTGTTTTTGGATTTTGGTACCAGGGATTGAACCCCAGGGGCACTTAACCACTGAACCACATCCCCAGCCCTTTGATATATATATAATGTGTATATATTTATATTTTTTGTACATAATATATATATTTTTTCTTTTTCCAAATTGAGCTAAGTGCAGTTGGTACACACCTGTGGTCCCCAAATGTTACTGTTGGGGTGTCCAGTTAAAATCAGGGTGTCTAGTTGAAGTCGGGATGTCAAGTTGAAGTCCAGGTTCTTTTTTTTTTTTTTTGGTACTGAAGATTGAACTCAGGGGCACTTGACCACTGAGCCACATCCCCAGCCCTATTTTGTGTTTTATGTAGAAACAGGGTCTCACTGAGTTGCTTAGCGTCTCGCCCTTGCTGACGCTGGCTTTGAACTTGCGATTCTCCTGTCTCAGCCTCCCAAAGTGCTGGGATTACAAGCATGAGCCACCACGCCCGGCTGAAGTCCAGGTTCTTGGTGTCCCAAAGAATTGAGCAAGACACACAAAAGTAACAAAATACAGATTTATTGAAGGTGAAGATGGCACTCCATGAGGTAGAGTGGAGTGGGAGGGGGGAGGAGAGACTGACTGACTCAAGGTCTTCATGTCTGGAAATTAGGGTCTTATATCCTCAGCTCTGGGGCGTTCTCTTCCTTACGCAGACCTGATTGAAGACCTTACCCCATTTGCTCCCATTGGTTACCTTATGATACCTGATTAGAATATTTTCCAATGCTTCTCCCCATTGGTTACTTTAGAAAACCTAATTAGAATACTGCCTACTTTACCCCTATTGATCATTTTAAAATTTGAATCTCTGGATGGAGTTGTCATAGTGATAAGTCCTCAGTGGTGGGAACTGTCAAGGTAATGGGATTTATTGTAAGAAGGGACAGGACTCCTTCTCTTGTCCTCCAGCAGCTTCTTTCTAATACCCTGTCTCCACCATCTTGGTGTCCCTGAACTCCCAACTAACACAAATACTGTGGAGGCTTAGATAGGAGGATCTCTTGAGCTCAGGGAGATGCCCCATCTCTTCAAGAAAAAAAAAAAAAATTCAGCCTACAGTGGGTTGGACCCAGGTTTGGTTGACCTGAGCCACCGTACTGGGATCTCTGCATAGTTCCTTCTCCCTCTACAACTACCTCACTCACTCAGAGTCCTTGAAATTCAAGGATGATGAATTCAGACAAGCCCCTGGCCTATTTGGAACTGAAAATGCATTTCCCCATGAAAACAACGATGTTGATATGGTGCCATTTTGCTAGACTCCAAGTACATTTTGTGGCTTTTGTGGCCAGTCTGGGCAGTTACTCATCAATAATATTATTTCCATGAAAAATATATCTAGTTCAAAGCTACACTTGGGAGAAGGCATAAGGGGGCACTGGTCTGGATGGTATTTGCCATGTTGTGGTTTCTTTATGGTAACTTGCTGAGCTGTTACAGCCTTAGCACTTGTGAACTTTTCTGTTTGTAAGTTATGTTTATTTAAAGTTTTTTTTTTTTTTTGTACTGCTAGTGTAGCTCAGTAGTAGAATGTGTGTGCAGCATGCAGTAAAGCCCTGCGTTTAATCCCCAGCACCTCCCAAAAATGTTTACAAAAAGCAACAACAGCTGGGGGGGGAGGGGATGGCCCACGCCTGTAATCCCAGTGGCTCAGGAGGCTGAGGCAGGAGGATCTTTAGTTCAAAGACAGTTCTCAGCAACTTAGTGAGGCACTAAGCAACTCAGTGAGTCCCTGTCTCTAAATAAAATACAAAAAAAAAAAAAGGTCTGAGATGTGGCTCAGTGGTCAAGTGCCCCTGGGTAAAAACCCCAGTATCAAAAATAATAACTCTATCGGCCAGGTGTGGTATACCTGTAGTCCCAGCTATGCAGGAAACTGAGGCAGGAAAATCACAAGTTCAAGGCCAGCCTGGGCAACATAGTGAGACCCTGTATCAAAATTAAAAAAAAAAAAAGGGTTGGGGATATAGCTCCAAGGTAGAGTGTTCCTGGGTTCAGTCCCCCATAAAATAAACAAAAATAAAATAAACCCTTACATGTTGAATGGAGCCTTTTGGAAGTAAGAGATTAACTTTGTAATCAATTATGAAGAATAAGAAAATAACAGTTGACATATTTTCTCCACACATTGGATAAAAGGAGATTTTGAAAGAAACACTTCCATGAGTCCTTCTTATTTTGTTTTTTTCATCTGCAATGCAAGAATTGAATGAACATAGTCCTAACAAGTGTAGTTTTGTTTTTTGTTTGTTTGGTTGGTTTTTGGTACTGGAGATTGAACCCAGGGGTGTTTAACCACTGGGCCACATCCCCAACCCTTTTTTATATTTTATGTAGAGACAAGTCTTGGAAAGTTGCTTAGAGCCTCACTAAGTTCTTGAGGCTGGCTTTGAACTCAAGATCCTCCTGCCTCAGCCTCCTGAGCCAGTGGGATTACAGGTGTGCGCCACCACACCTGGCTAAAAGCACAGTTTTACAAATTTGCCTGCTTTGTTTTCTGTTGGTTTATTCAAGTAAGACGTTTTGGTTCAACACTTCAAATTCCAGACATGTATGAAATATAAGGAGATTTATAAGAAATTTTGGCAAGGAACTGAGAAAAACAATCAAGTCTCCAGAAAGAGGTTTTCGTTGTCTTGTTTTATCTGAGGCAGGGTCTTGCTCAGACCCCTCTTCAACCCCTCAGCTCCCATGACACTCCCTCCTCAGCTTCCTTCCAGAGTAGCTGGGACTACAGGTCCCCCAGTGACCCCGTGAGTTCTCTTTCTGTCCTGGCTTTCTAATGTCCTGCTTTAAGATTTAGTTTTCTCATGTTCTGCCTTAGGATTTCCTTTTGAAGGAGTTTATGTTTCTGTGATGTGGCCTGAAGCTTCCATTGAGCAACATCCATGGATAGTCAGGAACATTTTTCCTTTTTTTGGTACTGGGGATTGAACTTAGGGGTAATGGATCACTGAGCTACATCCCCAGCCGTATTTTGTATTTTATTTAGAGACAGGGTCTCACTGAGTTGCTTCGTACCTTGCCACTGCTGAGGCTGGCTTTGAACTTGTCTCAGACTCCTGACCCACTGAGATTATAGGCCACCGCTCCCAGCTCAGGATCATCTTTCTATGACTAATGGAACCCAGGAAAATCAATACATAATCATTTCAAGAAAACATTACAAGAAACTGGGCTCTTCCTTTAATGGAATCTAGTAGTGATTTCCTTGTCAATTTCCCAGTCCTTCCGAAATATTGTTGGTGCCTATGTTCCTGAACTGACTCCACAGTCGATCTAAAATTAATTGTTCCACCCCGTTCAATTTCTTAGCCCCTGGACCATAATCATAGTTGTTATGTTTTTATTCCTCTTCCATACAGGGAATAAGGGGTTACAGAATAAGTGGGCAGCTTTTGTGTCCTTTGTGATGATGCAAAAGGAGACGTTTCCCTAGTCTTCCTTTAGCTTGTACCCCCAAACTGTCTAAATATGAGAGTCCTAGTTCATTTGTGCTGCTATTAAAAAATGTCCAAGCCTGGGTAATTTATAAATATAGCCATGTGCTATATGTGCTGTTTTGGTCAGTGATAAACCATACATACCATGGTGATCCCATAAGATTATAATGGTGGTGCATGCCCGTAATCCCAGCAGCTTGGGAGGCTGAGGCAGGAGGATCACAAATTCAAAGGCAGCCTCAGCAACTTAGCAAGGGCCTAAGCAACTCAGTGAGACCCTGTCTCAAAATAAAACATAAAAAAGGAGTACGGATGTTGCTCAGTGGTTAAGCACCCCTGGGTTCAATCCTTGGTACAAAAAAAAAAAAAGATTATAATGAAGCTGACATCCAGTGCCAACTGACATCAGAGCTGATGTAATGTCACGTTACTGTACTTTACTCATGTCTTTGTGGTGATAGTAGCTGGTGTCCACAGACCTATTGTGCTGCAGGTTGTCTTAAAGTATAGCACCTACAGTGATGTACAGTACATTCTACTTGGTCATGACAATAAGCTACTCTGTTACCGGTTTATATATTTATTATACCATGTTTTTTTTTATCATTATTTTAGAGCATCTGCCTTCCACTGATTAAAAAAAAAAAGGCTTACAGGAGGACAGTGTGCTATTATACAGGTAGCAACCTCATACATTGAGTCTTGATCGCATCAATTTCTCCTGATTGATTTAATCTTGTGTTCATCTGGGCTCCTAAGTGTACCTCTGCTGATGCTGCCTTGAAGAGGCCATGCATTAGTCGCATGTAGGCTGTGTCATCTACGTTTGTGTGGGTGAATTCTAACAATGTTTGTACAGTGATGAAATCATCCAACAACACATTTCTCAGAATGTGTTCTTGCCGCTAAGCAATGTATGCCTATGACAGAAAAATCATTTCTCACCATTTGGAAGGGCAGAAAGTCTCAGATCAAGATGCAGGCAGGGCTAGTGCCTGGTGAGGGCTGCTCTCTGTTTCCAAGATGGTGCCTTGAACCTTTTGTCCTCCCATGGCAGAAGGAACAGAAGGGCAAAAGCTAGTTCCCCCAAGCCCTTGTATAAGGGCATTCATCCACCTATAAGGGTGGATTCCTTATGACCTGCACACTCTTAAACTTTTTTTTTTTTTTTTTTGTGGTTCTGGGGATTGAACTCAGGGCCTATGTGCATGGAAGGCAAGCACTCTACCAACTGAGCTATATCCCCAGCCCCAAGCTTTCATTTCTTAATATTATCACATTGGCAATTAAATTTCAACATACGGGGCTGAAGATGTAGCTCTGTCATAGAGCACTTGCCTAGCATGCAGGATGCCCTAGATTCAATCCCCAGTACTGCAAAAAAAAAGTGTCAAATATGAATTTGAGGGGACACATTCAGACCATAGCAATGAGATTCTGTGAGTCCCTTATTTGAACGATTAATAGTTTTTTGTTTAGACCAGCTGTCTTCCATTTCTATAAAACATTGTGACCACAATCAATACAACTAAAACTAAGCTTTGTTTGCTTTCAAAGTAGTTTTGTTTTGGCTAGTGTTTCTGTTAAATGACATTATTTCATAAGTTCATGTGTCCTTTAGTTTTCCATTACTGTAACAAACACCTGTGCTCATCATTGATGAAGAATTTATTTTAGCTCACAAGTTTGGAGGTTTCAGTCCATGGTCAGTTGGTGCCATTGTTCTGGGCCTAAGGTGGGACATCATGGTGAGAGTGTGTAGCAGGGAAAACCTGCTCACCTCATGGCTGGGAAAAGAAAAAGAGGAAGGAGTGGGGTCTTACCATCCTCTTCAATGTCAGGCCCCCCATGATCTCAGGACTTTCCTGCAGGCCCCACCTCCTAAAGGTTCTATCCCCTCCCTGGAGTGCAAATCTGAGGATCAAGCTTTTTAGCACATGGACCTTTAGGACACATTTATCCTAACTATAGCAATTTATAAAACAATTTTGAATTGATATTAACTACATGATGGGAATCCAGACATCAAGAAACCATGGGCTCCTCAAGGAGCAGACAAGGTCATGAGATGAGTTGCACCCACAAATAGCTAGAGTGCACGGAGGCTGAAGTGCTGTCAGTGGAAGAGTGGGTCAAGGGCCACCAATGAGCTTCATAATCAGAGATGGGCAGCATTTGGAGCGGAGAAGATGAAGAAGAGGCCACACCAGGCTCAGGAGGGGCAGAGGTCACAAAACCAAGGAAGTGCAGCTTAGCTGGAACTGAGGAAGCCAGTGGACCACATCGTGCAGTTTAATCTTAGTGCATAGGAAGAAGTTAGGTTCTCAAACCAGCACCTAAAAGGAGTGTCTTAGTGACTCACAGTCCTGGGCAATCTAGATGATTATGTATATTGGGCAATGTGTGATATCAACAAGTCTCGTACCACCAGGCTTTTCCTCCAGTGTAGCAATAGATCATGGTTCCTTTGAATGTGCACCAAAGCTCTCCTTTCCTATCTTGTCCAATAAGCCTTTTCTACTATTGAAAAAAAAAAAAAAAAGAAAGAAATTGGGGGCTGGGATGTGGTTTAATGATAGAGCAATTTTTTAGCATGCGTGAGACTTTGGGTTCCATCCTTGTACCTCAAAAACAATTTTTTAAAAAATTATTTCTTCCTCCTTTAAATCCTCAAAACAGTTTTTAGTGCCTTTTTTATGGAGAGGCTTAGATTTAATTGTGTTTGTGTTGACCCTCACCCCCATTAGTCATCCAACTCCTTATTATAGGAAACGTACCTCATTTCCCTTTGTGCCAGGATGGTGGTGTGCACAACCTGTGTGCTCAGTAAACACAAGCTGAATTTGTGGCTGAACAAACATGGGCTCTTTCCAGGTATTTTATAAAGGCGTCTTTCTGTTACTTCCTAACATGAAACTACAGATTGCTGGGCAGGTATAGGAGCAAGGAGGTGGGATTAAAAGTAGCCCATAAGCCGGGCACGGTGGCGCACGACTGTAATCCCAGCACTTTAGGAGGCTGAGACAGGAGAATCGCGAGTTCAAAGCCAGCCTCAGCAATGGTGAGGTGCTAAGCAACTCAGTGAGACCCTGTCTCTACATAAAACACAAAATAGGGCTGGGGATGTGGTGCAGTGGTGAGTACCCCTGAGTTTAATCCTCAGTACCAAAAAAAAAAAAAAGTAGCCTACAAACTGGGCACAGTGGTGCATGCATGTAATCCCAGCTCAGGAGGCTGAGGCAGGAGGATGACAAGTTTAAAGGTAGCCTCAGCAATTTAGCAAGGCCCTAAGCAACTTAGCAAGATCCTGTCTCTAAATAAAATATAAAAAAGGGCTGGGGATGTGTCTCAGTGGTTAAGTATCCCTGGGTTCAATTCCTGGTACTAAAAAAAAAAAATATCTGTGACCCCCACACATTGTTTGTGGTCGTATAAATGGTGCAGGTTTGGAAAACCGTCTGACAGGTCCTCAGACTGTTAGAAAAAAATTACTGGCCATTTCTAGTTTCACCTTGACTGACCTTCTAAGCATTGGGCAATATTAATCACTTCCTTTCTTAAACATTTCATTTCCACTTCCCTGATTGTTAGCTACCTTCCTTTCTTCTTACCCCTCATCCCCACTAGGGATTGAACCCAGTGGTACTCTACCACTGACCTGCACCCCCCGCCCTATCTTATTTTGAGACAGGGTCTCACTAAGTTGCCCAGGCTGGCCATGAACTTGAGATCCTCCTGCCTCAGTCTGCCAAGTAGCTTGGATTACAGGCATGTGCCACGCCCAGCCCCTCTTGTACTTTTTCCTTTTCTTTTTCCTTTTTTCCTTTGGTACTGGGGATTGAACTCAGGGGCACTCAACCACTGAGCCACATCCCCAGCTCTATTTTATATTTTCTTTAGAGACTGGGTCTCACTGAATTGCTTAGCACCTCGCTTTTGCTAAAACTGGCTTTGAACTTGTGATTCCATTGCCTCAGCCTCCCGAGCTGCTGGGATTATAGGCATGTGCCACCACGCCCGGCTCCCTATAATACTTTCTAATCTTCTTTTTCTGTTTCCTTTCAGAGTGACTCTCTTTGCCTATTTATAGCTGATGTTTTTTCTCATCTCCATCCTCATATCACTCAACTTCTCACTGGGTGAATCTTATGGGTAGAATTGTGTTTCTTTGCTTCTCAGTCACCTAAGACAGGCCTCCTTGACCGTGCACTCCTGCCATGATGTAATGTGTTGCTACAGGCCCAAAGTAACAGAGCCAAGTGACTGTGTACTGAAATCTCCAGAACCTGAGCCCAAATAAAACTTTCTTTCTAATAAGTTGATTATTTCAGGTATTTTGTCACAGTAACGGAAGGGCAGATGCAATTAGTTCAAATGAGGTCATTCTGCAGCAGGTGAGTCCCTAATCCAATGTGACTAGTGTTCTTAGAAAGGGGAAATTTGGATACAAGCGTGCAAGGAGAACCCCATGTGAAGATTGGAGTTACACTGCCATGAGCCAAGGAACTAAAAGAGCCTGGGAGAGAGGCCTGGAAGAGATCCTTTCCTAGAGCCTTCAGGGTGAGTGAGCACAGTGGCTGTGCCAGCGCCTTATTTGCAAACTTCCAGCATCCAAAACTGTGAGGCAATAAGTTGCTGTTTAAGCCATGGAGTTTGGGGTCCTTTGATATGGGTGACAGCATACAACTCTGCTCCCTTCCCTGTAGCAGGCATCAAACCCTAAAAAAAAGTTCTCTTTCTCTTAGTTTTGGAGTCTTTTCCATCTACTGGAGCTCCAGTTCCTTCTTAGGTTGGCCTCCTTTGATATACCTTCTGAAATAATCTTTCTGACACACATCAGTCAAGTCACTTGCCCCACTGAAATCCCTAGGAGAGTTTCCCTATCTTCAGGGAAAGGTCAAATCTCCGAGCTTAGCAAATAAACTCCTGAGGATCTAATTCTTTGTCACCATCTGTAACTGGATCCCTCGCCCTAGCTCCTGCCTCCCACAACCATATCCAGGATCAGCTCTTTCCCCTGCTTCTTTGTTCTAGAAACCCGCTCAGTCTTCAAAACTCAAATGCAGCCTGCTCTAGGAGGCTTTTCTTAGTTTCCAGCGTGATTTAAAATCTTTTTCTCAACCTTCTAGGCATGCATTTCTATCCTAGGAATTTTATGATGTTCAGAAATCGTAGGTATCCCCCAAGTGTCCCCGTCCCAGCCCCCACTAGACTGTAAGGCACTTAACAGTAGAGACTAAATGCTTTTCCAACTTTCACTCCTAAGTGTGGAAGGACTATTTCACTGAGTACAAAATAAACCCCAGAGAGACGGCAACATCTCATCATTTCCAGTGCTGATTGTATCATAGTTGACTTGTCTGTTGGAATCAAAAGCAGATTTTTTCCCCCTTTTTTATCTGGTCGCGTTTGTTTTTAATAATGAGCTGTCCCATAATGGAGGCCGGCCCTTTTCAGCTCTCTCGGCCCCATCCAAGGGAAGTCACTTCCCCTGAAGGGACAGTGTTTGCATTCTTGTTTACAGGACCGCAGAGGAGGATGAATTCTCGGGAGTAGACGTGAAAACCGAGCCAACCCGGTTTTCCTGCCCCCCTGGGCTGCGATTGGCGCATCCGGAGGCTGGCTGCGAGAGCCTTTAGTCATCGAACGGCGAAATCTTTCTGGAATTGGGCACCAACTTGCGTGTTTGTCTTCGCCCTCTTTGTGCGGGGATTAGCTGTGGGGTCGGGTGTGGGAATGCTGAGCGATCCTGGCAACATATAATCCGGGATTTGCCTCTGCCTCGAGGTTTATGGAAAACAGATGTCTCATTGCTCTGGGACTGAGCACAGAATGGAAATGACCAACCCGGGAGCCATCTGGAACCGAGGACACCGAGTGCAGGCCCTTCGGAGCCCAGCCGGGAGGCAGACTTTCCTCCTCGTGCGTGCTTTTACTACTTGGGCCAATCACTCCGCAAACGTCAGGCGATAAAGCAGTTTGACCTTCAGTCAAAATTGGGCTGCAAGAGTGCGGCTGCGGGGGAGGGAAAGGAGGCGGAGAGGAGCTGGCGCCGCCGCCTGGGTCGCCGGCCCGCCGCCCGACGTCGTGAGCCAGCAGACCAGGGCTCTGGCTGGGGGCGCAGCGGCGCCGTTGGAGTGGCGGGGTCCCCTTCCCGGCGCGCGTTTCCTCCGCGGAGCAAGCCCGGGTCTCGCAGTAAGTGGCAGCTCGGGCCGCAGCGCGCGGCGGCCACCTGGAGCGCTGGGCTCTGGCAAGGTCGGAGTGGACGGAGGTGTGCTGGAAGGCTGCCCAGAATCCATTTCCGGATCCTCGCCGCGGTGCTTAGAAGCCAGCCAGGACCCGTGCAGCTGGAGCCCGGCGGGGGCTGCGGAAGCGCTAAGCCTTGACCTTGCCTGGCTGCCAGGCCCGGCCCCGCGGACCCTCTGCGGTTCCCCACTATAGGCTTTAAGGCGTGGGTTTGGGCTGGGGGGTGGGGAGCTTTTAAAATCATTTTGCATTGGAGAAAGAAAAAAAAATTCAAGATAATCTTCAGTCTTAAAGCGGTTGTTGTAATGATCTTGAAAACATGGGCTTCTTTCCCTTATTCTGTACCTTTTTAAAAAAATTGTTGGCCGGCTTTTAAAAGGGAAAACTCAATGAGATTTCCTTCCTATCAGCCTCCCCTCGTTCTCTGGCCAAACTCACACTACAGTTGTGGTTTATTAAGGAGGAATATCTTAATGTTTGAGGGCTTGCAGCACTTCTTTTGATTGATGTATTCATTCTGGAAATACTTGTCCCCTGATGAAAACTGCATGCTACTGACATACTAGATAAAAGGTTGGGGGTGGGGAGGGAGGCTTGTCTCAGGACACACCTATGAGATTCAAAGCGTTTTATGCACCCCTTATCGATTCCCACCTTATGAACCCCATATCGAATCCCACCTGAGATCTAACTTCATAGAGCTAATAATTCCTTCTACACCCCTTTGCTCCCCGGTAAGCCACCAAATTTAATTTATGGAAGAGACAGCTTTAGATTCAAACTTTATTTATCTATCTATTTCTTTATTTATTTGCGGTGCTGGGGATTGAACACAGGACCTTACCACGTTAGGGCAAGATCTGAACCGCTAGGCTACTCCCCTAACCCCCAAACGCTTTTTAAATATTTAATTTTTAAAAACATTTTAATTTTAAAGGTTCAGAGGTTCAACGTTAAGTTAGTCCCCACGGTATGCTTGAGAGGTTATTCATGTGGCAGTATGCACATCCATGCTTTTTCCATGAAACAGCTTTAACCTATTTTCTTCTAAAAATAGAGATTAAAGTTTTCATCTGTATTTTTAGAATATAGTTATGGACTTGTTGCAAGGCAACTTGTATTTCCAGATTCCTTCACCCAGGTGGGAGGCGGTACTGCGGTTGGGTCAGTACCTCCCTGCTCTATTTGACCTCTAGTCTCAGATTTCCACTTGATTCCATCCTTGGCAGAACTAGTACCTGCCCTTCAACTCAGGAAACAAAAAGAACAGGAATGATTCGGAATGCTTTGACAACCACCGCCCTATTTAACCAAAGACAAAAAATGTTGGAACTTTTGATGACGCACATTACATTTCCTTCCCCTTCAACTTTAGTTTCATATAATGATTAAGGATCAATTTTTTAAAACCTGCACTTCCCTTCTTCCTTAGGGTATTTATGGATTTGGTTGAGATGGGCAAGGCCATCTACACTAATGAAATGTCTTCCGGTTGAGATAATCTGGTCATGCTCTGGGCTGGGGACCGGAGGGTCATGCCAGATCTCACTGCACCACTATTAGCACATTCTTTTCCCAACAGCTTTCCGTTTCTTTCTATCCTGTACTATAGGATCCCATTTAGGTACCTACCATGCTATTTTGGGATCATGGGATGGCGCCTACCATCACCTTTCATTGTCATGGTTTGTTTAGATGAAAATGTCCCTTATCAGTAATTCTCTGAGAACATTTTTCCAATCCCTGCCTTTATTTTCCTGGAAAATTCTATGTCTATTAGATCCCCCTGGAAATTCCATTGCATGGCTTCTTGATTGTCTGGTCAGCTGGTTATTTCTACTTCATACCTGAAGTACAAGCAGAAGGAACTTCTTATAAGATACAAAACAGAAATTGCTTAGAGAGTCTTCGTAAGAATTAACATCTCATGCTCTTTTCTTTTTTTAAAAAATATTTTATTTAGTTACAGATGAACACAATACCTTTATTTATTTTATGTGGTGCTGAGGATTGAACCCAGTGCCTCACACATATGAGGCAAGCGCTCTACCGCTGAGCCCCAGCCCCAGCCCCTCATGCTCTTTTCTTTGGTCTGCTCTTGGATTGCATTTTTTTTAAAAAATATTTTTAATATCTTTATTTTATTTGTTTTTATGTGGTGCTGAGAATCAAACCCAGTGCCTCACACTTGGGAGGCAAGTGTTCTACCACTGAGCCACAACCCCAGCCCTTGAATTTCTATCCATTCACTATTCTAGAAAGAAGCCGGACAGTTACCTTGTGTGATCAAGAGTGACCCATTTGTGTATCCTTTTCTGAGCATTTGTGTGGCCCCTTTCCATGGTAATATCTCAGCTAGATAATATAGCAGCACCCAAAGAAGCTTTGAAAATCCTGAAATCTCCAAATCCTGGGGAGATAATTTTTTCACGGTGTTCTCATTTTCTCGTCACTCCATTGAAAATGGTACTGCTTGGTTTACACCAAATCCCATCTTGGAGTATAAATATCCAAAAGACAATATTAGCCTTGGATTTATTCAGTAGACTGTCTACTGGCAGGTGCTGGTGAAATGCTTTTTAATGCATTGCTAATGACGAAGATAGGAACAATGACAATTTTTCCTTTTGGTTTTTCTGGGGAAAATTGTTCCAGGATGTTTGCTTGAGATACCCCACTGAGAATGTTATTTTAAAAGCCTTGAGGCAAAGGCTGAGTGAGGTCCTATCTAACTCTGTCATCGATATTATAATTGGTGCCCTGTATCTGCACCTTCCATATCCTGGGGTTCAAACAACTGGGAATCGATAATAATACATCATTGCTGGCATATGTTGTATACTTGGGCCTATAGTGGTTGCTTGCCTGTACTGAACGTGTACTTTTTTTCCCCTCTTGTCCTTATTCCCTAAACAGTACGTTTAACAACTATTAACATAACATTTGACATTGTGTTAGGTATTATTGGTAATCTAGAGATGATTTAAATTATCTAGCAGGATGTGCATAGGTTATATGTGAACCATACTGTTTTATATAAGAGACTCAAGACAGCCACAGATTTTGATGTCCACAGGGGTGGAGGTGCCAGTGAAACCAATTCCCCTCAGACACCAAGGAACTACTATATTTCTTAGGTTCTTACGTATTATTTTTTAACACTGACTTGTTAGTTGGCAAGTCTGAAAGAATGCCTACAAATCATCTATGATGAATTTAATATATTTTTTTCTCTCGATGGAAATGATAAGTCTCATGATACAGATGATATCTGGTCTCAGAGTTAAAAGAATTGACAAGTGCATTTTTCAATAAATAGGCAGAGAGAAAATTAAGGGCGGGGCGGGGGGGCGTAAATCTAGTAACACTGAGTCACTCTTTACTAGCCACTCAGCTTTTATGTAATTTTTGACGTTTTGGTGTAAATTCAACCTCAGAAACTGAGGGTTTTTTTATTGTTGTTTTTGGTGGTACTGGGGATTGAACCCAGGAGCGCTCTATCACTAAGCTACATCCACAACCCTTTTTACTTTTTCTTTTCTTTTTTTTTCTTTTTTTTGGGGGTGGTACCAGGGATTGAACTCAGGGGTACTCGACCACTGAGCTACATCCCCAGCCCTATTTTGTATTTTATAGAGAGACAGGATCTCACTGAGTTGCTTAGCACCTCATTGTTGTTGAGGCTGGCTTTGAACTCGCGATTCTCCTGTCTTCAGCCTCCCAGAGTGCTGGGATTACAGGCGTGTGCCATGCCCGGCTCTACTTTTTCTTTTGAGATAGGATCTCGCTGAATTGCCGAGGCTGGCCTCAAACTTGGTGTCCTCCCACTTCAGCCTCCCGAGCAACTGGGATTACAAGCATGTGCCACCATACCCACTTAGAACCTGAGTCTTTGTTGGCAAATGTTTTATTTCACTCATCATGGTTCCTTTTGACTTAAAACTATTATTTTTGTACATGCTGCCTTCAAATCTCATCTTAATCCTCAAACAGAAATATCCTCTCCTTAGAATTTTCAATATTTTCCCTTTTTATAATACCGTATGTCTATGTGAAATTTGTTTATATGGAAGGGCTGGCCCTGGACAATTTGAATGTGTCCTAGGCCAGGAGAACAGTGGTAGAGCACTTGTCTTGCCTATGTGAAGAGGCCTGGGTTTCATCCTCAGTACTGGAGGGGAAAAAAAAAAAAGGTGTCCCTGTGGTTGGTCAAGCAAAAACACCGTCCCCGTTAACATCATTGTTAACTTATGACACTTTAAAAATGAACCAAGCTAAGAAGTGCTGACTTTTGGAACCAGAGCAATTTGTAGGACTATGCTGGAGGCAGCTGGAGTTCAGGGAGGTGATTAGCCTTTTAAATCACCATCTCCTTAGTGTCAATGTTTTCCAGGTTTCAGAATAGACACTTTTTCAGGGATTTTTTTTTTTTTCTAGTTTAAATGTACTCGTTGATTTAACCTAAAATATTAAGAGAGGGATAAAATATCCCGACCTCCTTATCTCCCACTGAAATCAGGAAAAACATTTTAAGACTCATTGCTGACCTTCAGGGATGACTCTCACAATCAAACAAAATGAGCCAGGCGTGTAATCCCAGCACTTTGGGAGGCTGAGACAGGAGTATCGCGAGTTCAAAGCCAGCCTCAGCAATGGCGAGGTGCTAAGCAACTCAGTGAGACCCTGTCTCTAAATAAAACACAAAATAGGGCTGGGGATGTGGCTCAGTAGTTGAGTACCCCTGAGTTCAATCCCTGGTACCAATACATATATATGTATATATAATCAAAGAAAATGGAAAGTGTCTCTCTCAGGTTCAGATCTCTGAAAAGAGAAATCTGATACAAGACCCTAAATGTGAAAAATTAGAACAACTTTTGGTTGGTTGGTTGGTTGGTGCTGGGGATGGAACCCAGGGTCCTGTGCATGCTAAGCAAGTGTTCTGCCACTGAACTCCACCCCCAGACCCTAGAACAAGTTTTGTTTTAGTGGTGCTGACCAATTTGGTAGAAGGAAGGAAAGATATTCTTCAAGCCCATAACCCCCGTCTGTCAACCAACAAGGATTTATGCAACAAATACGTTTCGACCCCCCTGCTTTATGATCTGGAGAGTACAATAATTCAGAAGGCAGAACATAAGCCTTGGAGAAATTTTCAAGTCTTGCTGGAACCATTAGACATCAGCGATCATTCTTCTCCTTACCTATTCATGTCCTCAAAAGTCTTTTCTCGGGACTGGGATTGTAGCTCAGTGGTAGAGCGCTTGCCTGGCATGCGTGAGGCCCCGGGTTCGATCCTCAGCATCACATACAAAGCAATAAAATAAAGACATTGTGTTCATCTACAACTAAAAAAAATATTAGGAAAAAAAAAAGGTCTTTTCTCAACTGGAAATCAAGGCTGTGGTTAGAGCCTCTCCATTAGTTCAGGTACACTTCCTGAGAGAATCAAGATGGTGCTTTGTCCTGAAATTTGCTTTCTTGGATGGTTTAAGGTGTCTTCTTGGCTCATTCAACATGACCTGAGTGAAGTGGCATTTACTGCTCACCCTGGAGACTCCCATTGGGTGCATGGCTCTATTTCCAGGGCGTTGCTTCCCCAGCTACCAGCCAGTTCAACAGTGACCATAGGCAGCTTCAAAATGACCCATAATGGGAGCATTGCTGCAGGGTAAATGATAGATATCTTTGAGCTTTGCATTAATTGAGAGGATGAGATCAGGTCTCTTTAATCATGAAAACGGCCTCAGACTAAACAAAGAGCTGTCTCTTGCTGGCTACATGCAATTTATTTAAATTAGTGTTGCACATTCTACAATGGCATTGAAGCCGTATTAGAAAACCACCCAATGGAATAAGTTTTCTGCGCCTTTGCTTAAAGATAAAAAAGGCTTTAGCCACATGGAATGGGATTTGCATCTTGTTTGCTTGCCTATATGTCCTGGTTTATTGCACACAATGGAGGGTGCCCAACTAGCTTTTTAAGCTGGTGCGTCTGCCTTCGTGATGATTCGAATAGTGAACTAGGGGGTTAGCTGGGAGGGCAGAATTTTTTTTTTTTTTTTTTGTAATTCAAGACTGGCAGTACAATTTGCCTCAGCAGTAGCAAAGGCTATCAGTGTGTAATAATCTCTTTGGGTTTTGTGTGTGAATTATCTCCTCCTCAATTTGAGGCATCTGGCTCCCCTTTATTGTTCAGAATTTGCCCAGGGTTTCCTCCACCCACTCCATACATTGGATTCAGCTTAATAATGCAAAATAATGACATGTTAGTTAAAGAAAGAAGTTGTAAAAATGAGTCTCTTGTGCAACGTAAGCATCTATTTTGGATATCCCCTTATGTGGCATGGTCAAGAAAGTCACCCACAAAAAGTGGGATAAAAGGGTACTCAGGTGGGCTGAAGGGTGCAGGACTTGTCATTCCTTCTTTAGGAACCTCGACACCCATGTCACACTCAGTGCTCTGACACCTTCCCTCCCTCCACTTGACTCATCCTCCTCACCCATGCTGTCACTCAAGTCCTAGCTGTGTACTTTGTACTTCCTGATCTAACATAGAATTTAACCACAGCTCATCAGGCACTTTACCCTGCAGATGACTCTAATGGCTGAGATGAGCAGTGCTCTGTGGCTTTAAGTTATAGCTTTGATTTTTAAAAATTTGTTGTAATTGGGCTGGGGCTGTAGCTCAGTGGTAGAGCACTTGCCTAGCATGTGTGAGGTACTGGGTTCGATCCTCAGCACCACATATGAATAATAAATGAACAAAATAAAGATCCATCAACAACTAAAAAAATGTTTAAAAAAAATTGTTGTAATTAGTTATACATGACAGTAGAATGCATTTGGACACATCATACATAAATGGAATATAACTTCCCCTTCTTCTGGTTGTACATGATTTAGTTACACAGGTCATGTAATCATATACGCACATAAGGTGATAATGTTTGATTCATTCTACTATCATTAAGACCCCCATACCCCCTCCCCTCCCTTCACTCCCTTCTGTCCAGTCCAGAATACCTCTATCCTCCACCCCATTGTGAGTTAGCGTCCACATATCAGAGAAAACATTCGGCCTTTGGTTCTTTGGGATTGGCTTATTTCGCTTAGCATAGTATTCCCCAATGCCATCCATTTACCAGCAAATGCTGTAATTTAATTCTTCTTTGTAGCTGAGTAATATTTCATTGTGTATATATACCACATTTTCTTTATCCATTCATCTGTTGAGGGGCACCTAGGTTGGTTCCATAGTTTAGCTATTGTGAATTGAGCTGCTATAAACATTGATATGGCCGCATCACTGTAGTATGCTGATTTTAAGTCCTTTGGGTATAAACCTAGGAGTAAGATAGCTGGGTCAGACGGCGGTTCCAGTCCAAGTGTTCTGAGGAATCTCCATACTGCTTTCCAGAGTGGTTGCACTAATTTGCGGTCCCACCAGCCATGTATGAGTGTGCCTTTTCCCCCACATTCTCGCTGGCATTTATCGTTGCTTGTATTCTTGGTGATTTGCAGCTTTGATTTTAAGGATGAAGTTATAAGGGAGAAAAACTAAATGTGGTTAGCAGATTACACGCAATCTGTAAAGTTTCACAGAGGATGTTCTGGATGTTAGCATCCAGGTTGCTGCAGGAAAAAAATTAAAAAAAAAAAAACAAAAAAAACATGGAGTAAGCCAGCATGGTAGCACATGCCTGTAATCCCAGCGACTCTGGAGGTTAAGACAGGACTATCCCAAGTTCAAGACCAGCCTCAGCAATTTAGTGAGATCTGGTCTCAAAATAAAATATACAAAAATGCTGAGGATGTTGTTCAGAAGTAGAGCACCCCTGGGTTCAATCCGCCGGTGACGCAAAAATAAGAATAAAATAAACAATCCAAAACCAAACCAAAACAAACAAACAAAAATCCCCAAATCCTGTCTTTCTCTTCTAATTCTGCCAGTACCAAAGCTAGCGATCAAAACCAAATTTAACAAACAGTTACAGAATGTGGTCTCCAGATTTCTGCCACTATTAAGCAGAATTCTCTTTTACAAAGCTGCTCCTCTTTTCTAAGAACGATGCTTTGTCCATCTGTTGCAGCACACGCTTGGGCTAACACATGAGCTTAAATGATAAATGCTCTCTTTTGCCCCAGTCATGAGGCTGGCACACAGTCAGGGGACAATAAGGTGACAGAGTGCCATTTGCTTAGGAGAGGGATGAGCAGAGGCCAAATATCGTCCTTTGCTGTTTTTCCTTCTTTTCTAACATCAAGTAGCAATTACCCTTCAAGGGTCCTTCATCCTTTGTCCCCCTCCCTCCCCCAAAGTCTCCATCCAGAAACCTACAGTACTAAGTAGTTGATGCCTGAAGGCTCAAACCCACTGAGAGCTGCCAAGCCACCCACCAAAAGAACATGAGAGATCTAGTAGGGGCTGGGGGTGTTGCTCAGAAGTAGATAGAGTACATGCTTAGCTTGCCAGCACCCTGGTTCAATCCCCAGCACCTCCCCCTCCAAATCTAGGAGCCTAGAAAGGGAAGAAGGAAATGGAAGTGAAGGTATGGGTGAGCTCTGTGCAAAGTGCTGTGGGTTTTTTTTTTTTTTCTTGTGACATTTATTCTCATGTCTCGGCATCAGCATAAGAAATAAGTGTTATTGATTTTAATTAATTAATTAATTAATGAGAGGGTATGCTGGAGGTTTAACCCAAGGGTGCTCTATCACTGAGCTACATTCCCCAGCCCTTTTTTATTTTTTATTTTGAGACGGGATCTCATTAAGTTGCCAAGGTTGACCTCGAACTTATGATCGTCCTGGCTCAGCCTCCCCAGTAGCTGGGCTTGTAGACATGCGCCACTATACTTGGCTGTCGTATTCACTTTTAATACAGTTTCATTAAGAGATAAAAGACAAAATATTGGATTTTTCAGGGATTTCCTCTAGAAGGATTTTACTTGTAGTGCAAATAAATTGTTTTGCTTAAACAAAGGTTCTGAATTTTTAATAAGCATCTATTACAGATAATTCTTGTATTTTTCTTTCTCTCTCTCTCTCTTTTGGTGATGGAGATTGAACCCAGGGCTTTGTGAACGCTAAGTGCGCTCTCCACCCCCAGCCTCAAATTCATATTACTTTCTATAGAGGCTTTAAACATCAAGAATAGGAAATTATTAAGAATTTGCTTTGAATAGTTAAAGCAGTTTCTGTGATAAGAGGAAGACAGATTTATGGGGTTATAAAATTCCGAATTCCATCTGCCTGGGAGCTGGTTTGCATTTGTAATGTGGTACAAAATATTCTTGGCATGCGTGGGGCTTATTCCACATGGGATCCTCTATGCTAAAACTCAATCTAGATAGGACTAAATGATTTCTTTTCCTAAATACTTTTTCCTAAACCATTTCTTTTTCATGAAGTCATGTGGATAAATGCACTCGTTGAAGTGCTGCCAGGTCTTTCCATCTCTTGTGAATATGGTTTAGTCTTTTTTTTTTTTTTTCCTGGTACCAGGGCTTGAATCTAGAGGCACTTTACCACCAAGCTACATCCTCAGATCTTCTTTTTATTTTTTTTATTTTGAGACAGGGTCTCACTAAGTTGCTTAGGGCCTCACTAAATTGCTGAGGCTGACTTTGAACTTGTGATCCTCCTGCCTGAGCCTCCCAAGCTGCTGAGATAGTTTAGTCTTTAACCTTCTTTATTTAGCCATTCAGCCAGTATCTGTTGATGGGTGATCAAGGGGGACAAGGGTTCACAGGTAGGGCTGGGGTTGTGGCTCGGTGGTAGAGAGTTTGCCTGTCATGCGTGGGGCACTGGGTTTGATCCTCAGTACCACATAAGTAAATAAAATAAAGATATTGTGTCCATCTACAACTAAAAATTAAAAAGAAAGAAATTTTAAAAAGTAGAGTTCAAAGGTAGACCAGAGGGAGGGAGAGAAGACATCCAGACCTCCTGCCCACAGGGCCCAGCCTTGTGACTTTATACAAGACTGCTACAGTACTTACGGTCTTAATATGTGTGCCATGTTTGGTGTCCACAACTTAAAAATGATCACTTCTTAATTCACTCAAAATTGTTACTCAAGGTCTAGTTTATGGAACAAACACCAAAGATGATATAAAAGAAAAAACTTCATCGAATCACTTTAAACTACAACTTAAACATTTAGCTTACAGTCAATATGGCTGGTTTTACAGGGGAAGTTTGGTGGTTCCTGGATGTGAATACTTACCAAGCATACTGCTCTGTGTACTTCTATAGTTTGTCTTCATTTGAAGTTGATTGCAAGGTCAGTGGGTATCTTCCCTGTTTTGAAATGCTCCTGAGACGAACTATATCAAGATTCTAAGTCAGAGATGCCAGTTCATATTCATGGTTAGTTTTCAGTCTCAAAATCAGTAAAATTCAATTCTTGGCTTAGGCGTAATGTATTACCTTGTGGATTTATTGCACGGCATGGGTTATGTTGGGAACTGTCAATTATTTCTCTGAGAGCCTGGGATACTGCATGCTTTGAGGTGGATTGAGGTGACAGTATGCTATCTCTTTTATTTATGCAGGTAATCCTGTTGACCCACTAGGATGTGCTCTGCCATGCTCTCCATCCCTCCCACCACTCTTTATTAGTCATAAAATTTATTGGTCCCTGTGGCATGAATCGGGAACAACCAGCTCACTTGGTTCAAGCTCATAATTTCTTCAGCATGGCAGCTAACTAGCTGAGCTCACTTGGCACTGAGATCATAATAATGATTTAATCCCACAGTTGAGAAAACCTTTACCTTTAAAAAATGACTTTCAGGGCGGGTGTGTGACTCAGTGATAAAGTGCTTGCCTAGCTTGTGCGAGGCCCTGAGACCCTGGATTTGATAGCCCAGCACCTCAAAAACAAAATCACTTTCACATAAATTGTTAAAGGGCTGGGGGTAAAGCTCAGAGGTAGAGCACTTGCCTAGCACAGACCTTGTGTTTGGTGCACAGTACTGCAAAAACAAAACAAAAAACAAGACATAAATCATTCCAACTTTTTTTGTTTGTTTTGTTTTGTTGTTTTTGGTACTGGGGATCTAACCCAGGGGTGCTTTACCACTGAGCTACATGCCTAGCCCTTTATATTTTTAAATTTTGAGACAGGGTCTCCCTAAATTGCTGCAGGCCTTGGTAAATTGCTGAGGCTGGCCTTGAATTTGTGATCGTCCTGCCTCAGCCTCCCGTATCACTGGGGTTATAGGTATGCACCACCAAGCATGGCTCCATCTTATCTCTGTAATGACTCTTAGAGGTAACATTTTAGAGGTGGGAAAACTAAGTCTTGAAGAAGTTGAGTGACTTTTCCAGTAAAAGAACAGTCAAGATTCACACCTAGGGTGTCCTCACTAGACCAAGTGCTCAGTAACATCTGATTGAATGACATATGATAAGATAATACCTGGGACTGTAATGTAGCTCAATACTCAACATACACGAGGCCCTGCAGGGCCATCCTCAGTACTGCAGGAAAAAAAATCAATAATAATACCAGAACTGTGGGAAGCTTTAGAAGAAAGATGTACTGTGTGAAAAGGAGTCTAGAAAAGTACTCTGGAAAAGTGTTTTCTGCTATTTAAAATGTAACTCTAGATCCAAGCATATTTCACAAGAAACCATTAGGGAGGTATGTGAACCAGTCATGATCACGTGTCAATTTATGTGATACAGACAGTAAGTACAATAGTGGTTCAGAGAGGACTTTATTAGGTTTTTTTTGCTTCTGAGGATTTTGTGATTCCAGGGCCTTGCGCATGCTAGGCAAGTGCTCTACCACTGAATGACATCCTCAGCCTGGTGGTTCAGAGAAGAGAGAGAAAACCATAAGCTGAAAAATCAGGGACAATATTATTGAGGAAGAGAGACTAAAGTTAGAACTTAAAGAATGTCCAAGATTTGGATGGAAGAAGGAAATAGGAAGAACATAATGGGCTGTATTCCAGGTGGGGATTAGTGAACAGATGTCTGATTGCAGAAGGACTGACCAGAAGGTCTTAGCATGGAGGTTGTCGGAATTAATAATATAGGGATAAATCAAAGAGGATCTTCAGGGCCTGATGAACTTGACCTTCGGGCCCTGCAGAGTGGGTGAGCAGTGTTGGGTTTGTCTACAAACTGTGCAGGAGAACCTGTTCCAGCCTCTCCCCTGGCTTCCGGTAGCCTCAGGCGTTCCTTGACTTGTAGTTGGCCTTTGCCTGTGTCTGCACATCATCTTTCTATGTCTCTATGTCCATAATTCCCCCTTTTATAAGGACATCCATCAGATTGGAGTAGAATCCACCCTATGACGGAATTTAAACTTGATCACTTCTGTGAAGACCCACAGAATCTTCCCAACTTAGCGTGATTTGATTGATAATTTTCCAGCTTTATCATGATGCCCAAATGATACACATTTAGTATAAACCATACTGTGTGTTTTGAATTTTGACCTTTGCCTGGGCTGCAATATGCAGGACGATCCTCTCTGGAAACCACCGGCACTTCAGTCAACTATGACACCTGTAGTTTTGGATGCAGGCATTCAATACATTAGATGAGATATTCAACACTTTGTTATAAAATAGGCTTTGGATGATTTTGCTATAGGCTAATGGGAGTGTCCTGAGTGCATTTAAAGTAGATGAGGCAAAGCTAGGAGGATCAGAAGGTTGGGGGAGTAATGCATTTTCTCTTTTTTAAAAATTTGTTCTTTTTAGATATACATGACAGTATAGTTTGACATATTATCCATACATGGAGTGTAACTTTTTCTAATTAGGATCCCATTCTTGTGATTGTGCATGATGTGGATTTCACTGGTCGTGTATTCATATGTGAACATGGGAAAGTTATGTCTGATTCATTCTACTGTCTTTCCTATTCCCTTCTGCCCTCCCTTCCCTTCATTCCCTTTTGTCTAATTCAATGAACTTCTGTTCTTCTCCCTCCGCCATTGTGTGTTAGCATCCACATATCAGAGAAAACATTTAGCCTTTGGTTCTTTGGGATTGGCTTATTTCGCTGACCATAATATTCCCCAATGCCATCCAGTTACCAGTAAATGCTGTAATTCCATTCTTCTTTGTAGCTGAGTAATATTCTATTGTGTATATATGTCACAGTTTCTTTATCATTCATTTGTTGAAGGACACCATAGTTTAGCTGTTGTGAATTGAGCGCCTATAAACATTGATGTGGCTGCATTACTGTAGTATGCTAATTTAAAATCCATTGGGTATATGCCAAGGAATGGGATAACTGGGTCAAATGGTGGTTCCATTCCAAGTTTTCTGAGGAATCTTCATACTGCTTTCCAGAGTGGTTGCACCAGTTTGCAGTCCCACCAGCAGTGTGTGAGTGTACCTTTTTCCCCACATTCTCGCCAACATTTATTGTTACTTGTATTCTTAATAATTACCATTCTGACTGGAGTAAGGTGGAATCTCAGTGTGGTTTTAATTTGCATTTCTCTAATTGCTAGAGATTATTGACCAATCACAGAGTAATGTGTTTTCGACTTACAATGTTTCCAACTTGGGATGGGTTTCTCACGATTGACTCCGTAAGTTGAGAAGCACCTGTGTTTCTAAGTAAGGTCATGTTCTGAGACATTGGGAGACTTCAACATATCTTTATTTTTTGAGTGGGGGGGGGTGGAGCAGGCAGATACCCTTCAATCCATAACAAGCGCCTTTATAGTCTTTCTTGAGCAGCAGAGTGAGAAGAAGAAAGTTCTTCTGGTAAAGGCAGATTGACAACAGAATATAGAATACAGTGGAGGGAGGGGAGGGAGCTGCAGGCTGGAGAAGGGGATGGAAGAGAGGAAACAAGTAAAATAGACATTTCAAAGGAGGAATTGAAAGGACTTAAGCAATAGCAGTGACGATGTTCCTGGTATGGAACATAGTGCTTCACAGGGCCTCCTTTGATCTTGATAACCAGCAATGGGGCTGAGTCTGGTCTTTAGGGTTTCTGCCTTGGGAAGACCATGATGTGGTCATCCACACTGGTGATTCTGGCTGGCAAAGGCAGGAGGGTAAGGTTCGGGGCCACACGTGCTGGATTTGACATGATGATAGAGGCACGTGCAGATGCCCACTGGGCAGCTGGAAGCTTGAGCCAGCTGTCCTCCCTGCAGTCGTGGATTGGGATTCCCATGCATGCCAGCAGTCCTTTAATCCCTGAGAGTGGGTGGGATCTCAGAGTGAATGCAAAAGCAGAACCGTGGGCTTGATATTTTGGCAATTCCCAGAGTTAGAAGATCGCCAAAAACCAGGCCAAGAAGCATTTTAAAAAGTGGAGGAGAAACAGTGGAGTTTTCTACTTCCAAAACCGAAGGAAAAAAAGAGTTTCCAGTAGAAGTTTCAGCGCCAGGAGCCACGGGAAGGTGTGAGGAGAACACTGAGAATGGGTGAGGGCAACCGGGGAAAGACTTAGGTTTTACTGAAATGACAACGTTGGGAAGAGCGAGCACCAGGAAAAGAAAGAAAAGAAAGAAGATGATAATCACAGGTTAAGGAAAGGGTTGGGGAGTGCTTTTTATTTGTCTTGATTTTTGAGATATCGTTGGCACACAGTAAAATTCATCCTTTCTAGTGTTCAGTTCTGAGTTTTGATGGATGC